>WAAE01026512.1:0-26204 GCA_013400495.1 Nicator chloris
TAATCTGCTTTGCCTAGTCCCGACCTTAGGAAGTACCACGCAGGATTTACTACGTCGCTGGTCCCGGGCTGTGCACCTGCATGCATCGATGACGTCATCGGAGGCAGATCCCAGGCGTTCAGGGTTGCCGTGGAAACTCACAGGCCTGAGAGCAGAGGAAGAATCACTCCCCCCACGGGAGGTTCCTTCTCCGCCCTCTTTGTAGAAGGCTCTGCCCCTCGGCTCCTGCCCTAGGGGCGGTGCCATGGGCTGCACATGCTGGCTGTCCCCTCTCCCTTCCTCTTTCACCGGCTGGGAGCCCGCCAGGGGCATGTCCCGCCCCACCACCCCTTGCTCAGATGGCAGTGGCACCAGCCTGGCTGGGGCTGCAGGGAGCAGGGAGACCGGCCCAACCGGGGGCGGCGGCAGCAGCGGCCCCGCCGCCCCGACCGGGGGCTGTGGCGGGACCGGGGGACCCAGCCCCATCGGGGGCGGTGGCAGTGGTTGCCAAAGCCCTTCCCTGCCCGCTTGCTGTGACAGTGGCGGTGACGGTGCCAGCGGGGGCGGGACCGGGGGTGGAGGGGCCAGCGGAGCCATCAGGGGCGGCACCGGCAGGGGCGGGAGCGGGGGTGGAGGGGCCCCGCCCAGACCTGGCCTCGGGCTCGCCCTCAAATCGGGGACTATGGGGTCTAACTCCACCTTCTCCTTGTTTTTACGTTCGCCATCCCATATCGACTCATGTTTTTTACTTGTCCCCTGTTTTTTCCTTAAGACCAATATATGCTCCTTTTTATCTGGCCCTTGGTGACAAGCCAACACCATAAAGAGCCTAGCATATTCTAGCTCATCGAAATACTGCTCTTTGCATATGAAGGAGATTAAACTTGATATTAACTTCTTATCAAGACTCCCCAGTTCAGGCCACGTCTCATCGTTATCTAGTTCATAAGTCGGCCAGATATTTTCTGAGAGTGTAGTAAGTTTGGATTTAAAAAGCGACGAATCCCCCCCGGTTAAGTCAGCCCAGTTTTTCAATACTAATCCCAGGGGACTATCTCTTGGGATATTATTATTACAATATTTACAAGAAATTATACACCCCATATCTCAACGGTTATGAGTAGGAAAGTAACCAGGGAGAGAGAGAGAGCGAGAGAAAGCAAGCAAGGGACAGGATTCCAACCCCCGCCTTTCGAAGCTGAGGTGCAGGGACTCACCCCCGGTGCCACTGCTGGCCTCAGGCCAACAGCACTGCAATCTAACCAGGCTTTAAGAGAGCGTCCTCTCTTACGATCACCCGGGGAGACGGAGAGCACTCCGCCTGACCCTAGGACCCTCTCACACTAACACCTAACTCAGGTGCTGAACAAAATACCCCTTTATTCAATTACTCACGCGTCTTTGTCTGGTCCACGGATTTTTAGATTCTTGGGCTCTGATACCTTCTGGGCCACAGCTGGGGCCGCCTCCCCTCGGAGTGCCGGCAGGAATGGGGGGCAGGAGCTGGGTGTTCCTCTGGTCCGGGGGGGGGTTTCAGATGCCTCACTGTCCCTTTGTCGTAGCCAGAAACGGATGCCTTGGGAAGGCTGACCTGGAACTGGACAGAGCTAAAGTAGATATTTATTGAAAGGCCTTTAGGGTACACTGTGGGCAGGACAAGAGCCTGATCAGGGCTACACCCNAAACTAATGTGTTATTAGTAGTTGGATGGTTACTATGTGATTCCACAATAGAACAAAATGGTGTTGAAAAGTTTCCTACAGTGTTTCCTAATATATTAGGATGGGAATTAGAAGGAATTATTTATTTTTAAAAGCATCACATGAAGAAACAGGGCTGCTAGTTAGGTGACAACCAGCCCCAGCTGTGTGACACTTTGTTTGGGTACTGTACCAAGGTAGCTTTAAGATTACAGCCTTTCCTCCCAAGTTAAAGTCCACTGTCCAGGTGGACTGTCAGATTAGCCCCATTCGTGAGCAGATTTGCCTTTCCCTTTTATCTCTCAGGTTTCACTATCTTCTGCCTTTCTCCATCTGATCAGATGGAGATCTGATATATAAAAGCATATATATCAAAGCATATTTTTGCTGAGCAGAAAACTCCACCTCAGTGCAGCATGCACAGATTTTTGAAAGAACCCAGTCTTGGTTTTGATGAACAAAGAAGATGAAGCCTGAGAGTCCATGCAGAGTCCACCAGGTACTCCTGGAGATTCACCGACAGGTTTAATTTCTCTGAAAAGCTTCTAAGATTTTACTTTTTAAACTCAGGCTCCATCACTGTCACCTCTCTGTCTCCACATTCTCCTCTGCACTTTCCTGCTGCCTCCTTGCCCTGAGCCTCTTGCTGACATCTGCCACATTGCCTTGTCCCACACCTCTCCTGCTGGATCTCCTGCAGTCAGGGCTGGAGCCAAGCCAGGCAGTCTTGGTGGATTTTATCAGCTCAAGTTTTGCCAGCAGCAGGTCTTGAATCGCTCTGGGGCTGGCGTTCCCTGCCACCAAGGCGTGCCTCTGCTGACTGAAGCAGTGCAGGCACTGAGGCAGGGCAGGCACTGAGGAGCCTCAGTGTCACCCCGAGCCAGCGGGGATCCGCAGCACTGTCCCCTTCAGCCACGCCATGCTGCACCAGGAGCCTGTGTGCAAGTTACTACGTCTGTGCATCGCGGAGATGTGCCTGCCCAAAACTGTACCTTTGGTTTGCAGTGGGTACGAGGCTGCTGCTGCTCCCGGGCTAATGAGCACTCACTCTCAGCAGGGCTGATTAGTCTGGGGAGGGAGGACGGTGGGTTAACTCGTTTGCAGCACTGGCTTGTTTTCTAGCTCTGACCTTGTTTGCCTCTAATTTGGGTACCTTTGCATGATGTCACACTACATCCTCAGACCTGGCAGCATCCATACTACTTCAGAAATGCCACTTAGTCCTCTAGTTCGTATGAACTTTGTCATGCTCAGCAGAGCTATACATAAATACATTTTAAACATCAGGTACCAGCACACTTCTCTGGTGTTTCAGGAATCCAGCCCACACAGCCATTTCATACCAACCTGGGAATGGCTAATTGCTGCTTCATGCAAAACCTGGACTGACACATTTTTTGCTGTATCTATCACAAAAGGAACCAAAATGCAGCATTAAATACAATAATTGAATTAAAATTCTAGTTTCACACTCCTAGTTCACGTGAGGAGGGGACAGCTAGAATGGGCATCTAGAAGGTTGAAAATCTACAGGAAAATCTAAGTTACGTGACAAGTCCTGAGAACTGATTACATTTATGTGAAGATTAAAATCCTGTTCTGTCTCCCTCACTTGCTCATGAGGGAGGAAACTAACACTTAAAAATTGTATATAAAGCCTTCAAGAAAACATTTTAAATGAGGTGACTGTCTCCAGTTTTACTTTCAAAATAAATTCCCTTAAACTGGACTCAAAGTCACAAGGCTCAAGGCAGTGGTAGCAAAAAAATTTTAGTAGGCCTTTACCATAAAGACATAACTTAAACCAAAAAAGAGTTAAAATTTTAAGAAATCATAAGAAAATTTCTCTTTATACTTGCAATATACCTGAGTTATTGTACCATACCCATATTTTAATTTTACCTAGTCATCAAGGTTGAAATATCATGTTATTGCCATAATTCTCCAAGTAGTGACTGTATTACTAAAGACATTACGAAAGAAAAAAATATGGAATTTTCCTGATTAGTAAAAGCAGTGTAGCAGAACCAAAAAAAAAAAAAAGTTTATTCAGTATCTTTGAGGCATAGACAGAACCAAATTTCTGTAAAATTGTCTCTTTCATCTGTCAGAAAATTGAGCCTGTAATTATGTTTTAGATCTTGGTAGAGACTTGGTATTTATATAATTGTTATCCAGTTCTTCTTTAGATGTATGTTAATGTGCCATTTTTTGAGTTTTCATAATTTTCATGTATAGATGATTCATTTTCAGCAGCAGTAAAGGAATCTTGAAAATGTTCATCTCTTTTTTTCCACACATTTTTGCAAATCCGGTCATAGCTCTGCATGGATGGGAGTTTGTAACCGAGTATTTTCAGGCTGCATATTTACAGAAACAGCTCTGCACTAATGCGATGTAACCACGGAAAGCTGTGACAGGCTTCATACTCCAGCAGCGCTGTAAGGAGATATTGGAAGCAAGCTGCTGTTCAGAATAACTCTGTTAAATAGCGAATACAGATGTCGTGGTTGCGCAGGGCGTTGGGCGGGGGGCCGGCAGTGTGGGGAGGTGTGATTAGCCAGGGCCCCCGGCAGGGACGGGGTTATCGCCAGCGGGGACTCCTGCCAGGTCACGGGGCAGTATTTCCCTGAAGTGCACAAGCTGCAGGAGTTTAGCCATAATAAAACAGGATAAAGCGTGTTTTCATAAACACGGAAAGGACGCAGGCTAGCGCTGCAAAAACAGCTGCGAAAACTGCCCGTGTTTCGTAGTCTGACTTTATCAGCTTCAACACTTCATGTATTTAATTCTT
This sequence comes from Nicator chloris, assembly GCA_013400495.1. NCBI lineage: Eukaryota > Metazoa > Chordata > Aves > Passeriformes > Pycnonotidae > Nicator > Nicator chloris. The sequence goes on from WAAE01026512.1 coordinate 4,474, forward strand.
CATAGAACATTTGAGTAGGAATCAGAGGCCATGAGTAGAAATTTAAGATCTGATTGGGGGGAAAATATTTTCAAGGGAATGTGGTGTTTGGGATTTTGTTTATGCAAAACCTGGTACAAACAGAAGGAATTGAGGGGGAAAAAGGAAGTAAACTTTTTTATCAGACACATTTTCCCACAGAATGATCAGTGAAGCACAGATGCTTGTTTCAATTTGTGCAATATCCAGTTTAGGGAAGTGCATGAGTATCACAGGGGGAGTTTCAGAATTAAATGTCAGGATCTCTCAGACCTGGATTCTGCACAGAGAAACCAAAAGCAAAACCTCAGGCATTGCTGGCACTTCCAAGATTGCATCAATAACTGTGTTGCTTCACTCATCGCATGCTTGCTGCAGGGTGTTATTTTTGTCTACAGTTACAATGCTGCAGCACAGTGATAACTCACTGGGAAAGTGCGTGGGGCTTCACTGTAGTTCACTGTGTAGTTTCCTCTGTGCTTGGGCTGATCTTCCAGCTTGAGCCCTACCAGGTGCCTTGGCAGGACTCTGGCTAGCTCTGTTTCAGACTATGTCAATGCCTTTTTTTTTTCTTTTTTTTTTTCTTTTTTTTTTCTTTTTTTTTTTTTTTTTTTTTTTTTTTAAAGGTTTTTCCTTTTTTTTTTTTTTTTTTTGTTATAAAAGGGTTTCCACATTTAATCCTTAATTCCTGCTCAAATTTTAGAGATTTGTCAACAGATACAAAAGTTGCATGTGGGCACCTAAATGTTTAATCCAGCTCTGTGTCTACTGCTAGATGACTTGGGTATTACTCATTTACTCTTGTACAGCTCAGAAAGCTTGTGCTCGCAGTCCTTGCAGGACTAGGGCCATACTTCATGAGTTAAGAACAGCTCTCCATGCTCAGCCATGTTTGGCCTTGGCATGTTGCATGTGACAAGGCCAGCTGTACTCATCAGGGTCTGGGTGTCTAATCAACAGAAAGAGCAAGCAGCTATCTCTGGCAGCCTCCCCCGTTCCCCAGCAGAACACATTTTTCCAGAGCCACTGATACTCTTGCAGCAAGTCTTACAGACTTTAGAGTCTTACAGATTGATGACCTGTGCCCCCAGGAGCTACTGCAATGTTCCTACTTAATTTGGTAGTAATAGTTACAGCAGCACAAACTGATAACATTTACAGAGGGTCTTTCTGTAAATTACTTTTATTTACAGAAAAAAAGATCCATTAATATTTCCTTTTTTCCCAACATTCCATTCTGTCGATACGTGTGCTCCTGCACCTGTATAAAAATATCCTCAGGATACTCATGCCCAAACATTATTGAAAAATGCACAAATATATAGATGTACAAGAGAAATACAGTATGGGAATTAAGGAAAGAAATACACTCAATATACTTTGTCAGAGAAATGCACTAAATAAATACCTGTTTTAAATTGCCCATTCAGCCCACACACACTCCAACAACTACGTTGTGCAGTGGGGAGGTCCCCTCTGCTACTTTCAGTTGAAGTACACAAAGCTCAATTTAGCAATTAGATAAAAAGGTTCAGCTAGTTTCTAATTCCACATGTTCAAGCACATGACTCAATTAGCAGAAACATTTTGTGGATTAGCTTTTGCAAGCCCTGCTAGAGGGGCCTCATGTTCTGAGCCTTGCTGGAACTGCCCACGGATGAGCTAATGCACAGGTGAAACCTGCACAGCCCTGTGCTGCTCACTGGAAGCACTCTGCATGTGGGGGTAGGGTCTCTTCTATTAACTCCGAATGTTTTCAGCATCTCAAAATTGCTTGTTTGATAGAGGGCAGTAAAGAAAGGTGAGAAGGGCTGTCCCTTTGACCCACAGTGCAGTGCTCTGCAGCAGCACGCAGTAGCCTCGGGTGGTTTTTATGCCCAGGATTAACAGGGATTGGGAACGATGCCGAAGCAGCATGCTGAATCAAGGGTCGGAAATCGCTTTGCGGGGCACTTTTTCTGGTAAGATAAAAAACAACGATGATTTCCAAATGCGAACAAACACCCTAATGCCCTATTTTCAGATTTTTTTTTTTAATTTAATCTCAATTTTTGTGCAGTAAAGGGTGCAGCTAAGACTTTGTTTGGATGATCTGACAATGCTGTGTTTCAAGGCACAGAGGTTTGGCTGCAAGTGACAAAATTATCAGAAATTTTGGGAGAAGTGAATGCAAACAAGTTTGTTAGACTTTGAAACCAAATGAGAGAGAAAAGAGGATATGTTTTCCATCAGAGACATCATATTATGCCCCTTTTTCCTTTTTAGGGAAAGCAGTGAAGCATTTCTGTTTATGTTGAACTTGCTTCTGGTAGTTGTGGATACAATTACTTTAAAATATGCATTATTTTTAAAAATCTGTATCTTCCAACTGTGTATTGAACTTCAACAACAACAACAAAGAAGAATCTCTTGGATCCATTCTCAGTCAGATGGATTTCTACCTCTGGCTCTATTTTTTCCATTATGCTCATTTTGGCCATATGAAAAATTTGGTATTAGGGAAGGTGAAACATTTCTTTTGCTGCCAAGTCCTTCCCTTGTAAAAGCATCATGCCTTTTTTTTCTTCATCCTTGATTCTCTGTGCCTTTGGTCCATTTCCTCTCCACAGTGTCCAAGCATCATAAAAGCCAAAATTCTCTTTTCCCTGGGTTTCTAATAATTATCTCTTACTTGTTTCTACAATTTTTCTTCTATTTCTATAAATTTTTTTTCTATTTTTCCCCTTAAGAAAATTGCCAGTACTCTACAGCATGCATATGGAATAATAAATATTATTGAAGGCATAGCTGTAATCACACTCATGAATTATTATTTAAGTTTGGTTGTGAATGAATATTTACACTTAGCTTTGCCTCAGATATATACGTACATTGAGAATATCAGTAGTATGTGTTACAAACAGAAATGTCTCCAAGTTTTCTGGGACAAGAGAAAAAAATCCTGTCTTGATTTGCACTATAGCAGTCTCAAGAATATGACTGTGGAATAGAAGTGCTTTCTTCTTTTCCCTTAACTGAAGGACAAATTCACACAGTTCATCATGCTGAGCTAATGTATTTATGGTCCAAAGAGTTCTCCTCACTCCCAAACTTCAGGCTTACAGTGGAATCCAAGGTATGTAACGATGATATGAACATGACATACTTTACTGTAACCTGTGCTTCAGGCAGCTGTTAATGCCAGTCTAGCTTTCTGTAGTCTTCAGCCAAAGGAAAGTTGTCTGCAGCATATGCACAGCTCCAGTCCCCAGCAGACGTCCTGTGAAGTCAATGGCATGCTGAAGTAGACGCCACAGAAGCAAACAGGCATTTGTTGAAACTCAAGTCTCAGATGTTAACATATATTTGGGATTATTTCCCTGCCTAAGAAAGGAATTAATTTCCTTCCTCCCAAATTATAATTGCAGCAGTGTCTAAAGTCTCACACAAAGACCCAGAGATGCATTCTACTAAACTTTATGGAAACACTGGGAAAGATGGTCCTGCTCCAAAGAGATAGAAGTTAAAGGTGGCAAAAAGGTAAAAACACAGAAATGAGAAACCAAGAACTTCAGTGGGAAGGGAAACAGAGAGATTCACTGACCTCTTCACTCTGCTGAGCAGATCAAGAACAGAAGGATTTGAACTCAAGCTGTTGGCTCCTAGTCAAGTCTTCTATTGTAAGCTGCTGCTTGTCATGGTCTTGGTCAGGAGGGACATGCCTTACTGTTTCAATATTGCCCTACATAATACCTTTTTAAGTTGTTTTTGCTATCCAGACCCTTATATACTCTTAGTATACTAACTAAATTTGTAGATGACACTAAATTGGGAAGAGCTGTTGACTCCCTCGAAGGCAGAGAAACCCCGCGGAGAGACCTCAACAAATGAGAGGACTGAGCAATCACCAATCATATGAACAAAACAAGAAAAAGTTCTGCAATCTGCACCTGGAATGGGGCAGCTCTGCATATACAGACAGCTTGGGGAATGAGAGGCTGGAAAGCAAGACCATGGAAAGGGACCTTGGGGTCCTGGTCAACAAAAAGTTGAATGAGTCAGCAGTGCCCTGGCAGCCAGGAAGGACATCCCTGTCCTGGGGGACATCAAGCACAACATCAGCAGCCAGGACAGGGAGGAAATTCTCCAGCTCTGCTCTGCACTGGGGCAGTCTCATCTCAAGTCCTGGGGGAAGTTTTGGGTGCCACAATAAAAGGAAGACATTAAACTATTAGAGAATGTCCAAAGGAGGGCGATGAAGATGGTGAAGGGCCTTGAGGGGAAGCCATGTGAGGAATCAGTGAGTTCACTTGGTCTGATCAGCCTGGAGAAGAGGAGATGGAGGAGAAACCTCATTGCAGTTACAACTTCCTCATGAGAGGAAGAAGAGGAGCAGATACTGATCTCTTCTCTGTGGGACAGTGACAGGACCCAAGAGAATGGCCTGAAGTTGTGTCAGGGGAGGTTTAGGTTGGATATTAGAAAAGGGTTCATCATTCAGAAGGTGGTTGGGCACTGAACAGGCTCCCCAGGGAATGCGTCACAGCACCAAACCTGACAGAGTTCAAGAAGCTTCTGGACAACACTCTCAGGCACAGGTTGTAACTCTTGGGGATAGTGCTGTGAAGGGCCAAGAGTTGGACTGGATGATCCTTGTGTGGGACCCTTTCAATTCGGGATATTCTAGCATTTTATGATCCTAAATTTTCTGCCCCAGTTTATGCAAGTCCTATGTTGCTTTATTAAAAGGGAGATCATTATATTTTTTTTGTGAGTGAAAATGCTTTCAGCAGCAGGTCAACAATATCATACTCCCTTAGTTTATGAACATGCTACACTTATGTACATGATGTGGATAAAAAATGTGCACAGTGAGCTTCTCTGCAGCGTCTGTTAGTGGTTCTGGTCCTGAACTGTTAAGGAAGGGAATCAATCAATCTTATTGCTTGTCCTTGGACTCCTGCTCTCATTGATCTGCAAAAAAACAAGAACGTGATCAATTTTGAAGTTTAAACGTTCAGAAAGATAAGTAGCGTGGAAGGATTACTTGGTTTTATTTACATACAACATTTCTCCTATGACATCCTCATAATATGTTTATTTTTGGGCAGCAGTATGAAATTGCTTGCCTATATGTGCTCTTTTTCCCTTCTTAAAATATTTTTACACTGAAGTGCTCTTGTAAGCAATTTTCATGTTCAGATTATTAATTTTAATTTAGTAACAATAAATTATGTTTATCAGTACCTAAATGTATCTCAACTATGAAAATACCAGGTGAAGTATTATCAAAGGCTTCATTAACCTCATCACATATACTTACAGCTTCTCCCTATACACTTATTTATGTGCAAAATTTATTAGTGAAAATAATGGCAACATGTATTGATTCTACTGAGGATTAGATTTTCATTATTACAGTTCATAGAACAAAGCCATCATTAAGTTCATGCAATGCACAACTGCTGTAGCATAACTTTACCTTCTTTGCAAAATCTACAAATCCAGTTCCCTGGAAACATGACTGATTTTAATCACACTGCCAAAATATAGAACTGTGTTCATAACTCAGGTGCTGAACACCAAGTGCATTTTCAGTGTGGGGGTCTCAACAACTTTTTGGAGTGGAGGGGCATCAACCATGCTTGCAAAGAGGTGAAGATGAGGTATGGTTGCAGCTATCACGTACATCTGAATTTCTCAATTACAGAGCCAGCGTTTGAGGCTGCATTTGCATGTGCACAGTGACAGACAATCTTTGTGGACAAGTGAAGATAAGAAGTAGGTGCAAAGTTTGCAGCTGATCAATGTGGACAGCACAGACATGCTATTTGTCTTCCCAAAGCTCCTTGGAAAGGGCTCAAGGCACCTTCAAGGGCATTTCCTCTCACAAGAGAGAAAGTGAGCTCCTCTGTGGCTAAATTCCTTAGTGATCTCCGAAGGATTAATCGTAGGGCAAAACAAGAAGAGCACAAGGAATTGATTTTTGGCTGAGAAAAGCACTCAAAAACACAACAGATTTCATAGTAGCAGACAAAACTGATTTCTTGGATCTAGTGATGCACTGAGTTATGAAAAGGGTGTAGACAGGAAAAGATGACAGCAAGACCACAGAGCAAAAACAGAGAGTAGGAGCTAGCTGCATGTTAAGAGAAGATGGAAAAGAAGGCAGAAAATATATTAATGTAAATTTTCTTTCCATAAAATCCATATATTCTACAATTCTTTTCAATTAGCCTACAAATTCCATGAATGGTATCTGTTCATTCCAGTAATAAATCTAACCCACAGTTTCTAGATCCCATTATTTAATGAGATTTTGTAACATTGTAATTTGATTACTTCCACATCTGACTATTTGGAGGTTTCTACTGAAGTATTTGTCTGTGTGACATTCTAACCACTCCATTCATCATAAAACACACTTTGGAGCAAATCTAACAGTGGGGGTTTGCTTGCCAAAGCTTTTTAAAAATTGAAATCCAATTCCAAACCAGGACCTAACCTGCATGTGTACCATCATAAGACTATTTTAGCATCCTTCAAACACGTTTGCAAAGAGCAAAATTAACCATTTGAGCATGCTGATCGAGGCACTGATTCTGCAAATACTTACTTTACCAGGCTTAATCCCTTTGAAAGCACGGGGACTATTCACGGTCAGAAAAGCTGTGCCTGTGAGTAAACATCTGCCTCTCTCCGCCCTTGAAAGGCAGTATTTTTCTTCTGGATGGACAGTGCTCTCTTGTTGGCAATCCACAAGTATGAAATGACATATACTATAATTGTGAAAATTAGACAGGACTGCCCCTAATAATAGTGTGCACCCAGCAATTGGCTCGGCAGTGAGAGAGAAGCGCTTAGTCATTCTGTGAGAGGCAGGCAGGAAATGTCAAAATGAACTGTCATAATTAGACACGTGTTATTAGTATTTATTAAAACACAACTAGTTACACTGGTTGTGCATATTCTGTAGGCAGACCTTATGCAAACACGAGTGATCCAGCCTTAGCTGTGCAACGCAGACCTTGTTTACAATAGAGTTGTGCTGACCTAACTACATTAGTAGAGTTAAAGCTGAACATCTCCAGTTTAGGAGCTGTATAAGAATAGCTTATTTTTCCTTAGCAGAAGGAAAACCAGTGGCAGTGTAAAACATCTTCATACCAGTACAAGCATACATCATTTTAAAGAGTATAATTAAATGAGATGTAAAAATTCATGCAGCTGAGATATGGTATATGATGTCTGAAGAGACAAGGCTCTCTGTTTCACAAATAAATGTCAATGGATGAATCTCACACCTCTTGCATGTGAGAAGGAGAAGTGAAAATAACCAGTGTTTACGACAGAACCTTTTTGTCTGAGCAACTTGTGACCTAACCAGTATTTGCAAACTCAGTGAAATGCAATGTATTCATTTGGTGGCTGCCTGTAAAAGTACTTGAATCAGACTAAACTGATTCTTTGCATAGGAATGAAGAGGGAGTCACTAGGGCTGGATGGAGAGAAGCTGCTCATTTAAGAAAACAGTAAAAGATCACAGAGGGATAAATGTTTCTGGCAGCATAAATTTTACTATAATATGCCAGTTTCTCATCTTGAAAATGGAAGGGATTTTCCTTCAATTTTCTCTTCCATCTTCATTCTTCCAGTCAGATAAAGTAGTGACTATATATGAGTAAGAAAAGTCTGTGCTATGGCAAAAGCTGGTTAATACTCTCTGAAGAAGATTTCTGTTTCCCAGTGATCACTGATGAGCACCATGGTGCTGGTGGACAGATGGCAGAACTAGGCAGCAGAGAATGGGCTTCTGCTTGGGGCCCTGCCTCTGGCCTGCTGTAAAACCTCTGGTAAACCACCTTCTCTTTATAGATCTGTTTTCTCCTTTACAAAATGAGAGAAAGTCAATGTGCAAAGCAATTGGAGAAATAACAATGGCAAACAACTGCTCTATATTAGTTGGGTGGAATTCTTACTAGCTTCTATACCTGCTTTTCTTGTGCAAGAGCCACCGTTATAGACAGAAACTTCAGCTTTGCTTATTAGATAATTTACTAATTTTGCATCTAAATCTGAATTCAGATTTCAAGTGAAGCTCAAAGTTTCAAATTACTGAATGTGTTTTTTCAGTTTCGTGTTAAATAAAATACAAATTTTCATACAGAATATTTCAATAAACCACATTTTTGTTACTACTTATGATTATGAGTATCAAAATGGAGACAATAAATCTGCTCAGCAGTGCTACCTCTTTTTGAAGTTTCCCCTCACTATGTATTTATAGAGAAATTGATCCAAACACTACCATTAGGTTGAATCACTGAGTAACCTTGTTTCTGACACTATAACCGGATATATCACATGAAAGTAGTGAACTGAATGCATCATGCACTGGGTGGCTGATGAGAAAAATATACTGAAAGTTAGGAAAGAGAAAGTAGCACACAAATATGGGATCTAACAAACTAAGCAAGGATTTGGAGCCCATTGTTCCTTGCTGATCTTGCTAGTAAACATACTACAATTACAGTAACAACAACAAAAAAGTTTTGATTTGCATAATTACCTGTAATGTGGCACATCTTTTACATAAATTCTAGAATATGGAAATAATACTACTCACATGTCAAAATATTTTCAGGATGAGAAATGATATACAGTCATAGAATCATAGACTACTTTGGGTTGGAAGGGACCCTTAAAGCTTGCCTAGTCCAACCCTTCTGCAATGAGCAGTGACATCTTACATGAGACCAGGTTGCCCAGAGCCCCATCCAGCCTGACCTTGAATGTTTCCAGGGATGGGGCATCCACTGCCTTGCTGAGCAACCTGTTCTGGTGTTTCACCACACTAATCATAAAAAATTCCTCCATTACAACTAGTCTGAACCCCCCCTCCTTTCATTTCAAACCAACAGGTCCATGGCTTTCTTCTACTGAGGATCCCAAGCGGGATGCAGTACTCAAGGTGGAGTCTCACCAGAGTGGAGAGGACGGGGACAGAATCAGCTTCTGTGACTTGCTGCCCACACTGCTCTGGATGCAGCCCAGGATACTTTCTAAGCTCCAAGAACACACTGCCAGGTCATGCCCAAATTTCATCCCAGCACCCCCAAGTTCTTCTCCACATCCACAGGGCTTCGTGAAATCTGTACATCCCCCAGCCTGTAATGATACCAGGGGTTGCCCCAAAGCAGGTGCAGGACCTTGCACTTGACCATGTTGAACTTCATGAGATTGCCATGTGTCCACTTCTTGAGCTTGTCCAGGTCCCTCTTGCTTAATTAAAATTGTCTATTTTGTTTTTTACTGTTGTCTCTATTTTGTATGTAGTAGTTAAATTTATGCACATTGATCACACATTTTATATTTGAAAAATTTGTTGATTTTTTTTGTTGATATAGCACAGAAAATAATCTAAAGCATACATTTTAATACATTCTTTGTCAAATTATTGAATCTATTTCATAATGGACCACTCCCTTACTTTTTTCATTTTCTGTGTTCTTGGTAAGTGCAAGAAACTCTCTTTATATGTCATCAAGTCTATGCATTATAATAATACATTATTTTCTGTAATATAGAAACTTTGTTGGTATGAAAATGGTTCATTACATAATTCCTGGTAAATCTTTCCAATATTTAAAGGAAATAATTGATTCTGGTGACCCAGACCCCACTGGCTTTATTAATATGAATTTTTGTTGAGCTGTTTGCCAGGATGCACATTGTGAAAAATGTTAATAGCTTTTGTTTTACTAATAGTCTTTTGGATATCATCCCAGCATCTTCTGGTCATTCTAAAACATGTTTGCAAGAGATGGGTTTGAAACAATTCTCCAATTCTCCGTTCATTTAAGTTCAGAGGCAGGCTCTGATGTACTCCCTTCTCTTACCAAGCTCTAATTCTGCCCATATTTGTATGAAAATTGATTTGTAAACATGCATATGTGGATGACAAGAGCAGTCTAGGAGCTAAACAGGTTGTGTTCTTCCTGTCCTTTAGTTGTAAACTGTCTATCTTTCTGGCTCTAACTCAGGAAAACACTTTAACCTGTGATTAAATCCCAGTGAAATCAAGACTTCAGCACACAGTTAAGGCTCAGCCTACACTTCAGTGCTTAAAGGGGCAGTTAAATAACATGCATTCCTGAAAGAGTATTTATCATGGTAAACAATTATTTCCCTGTGATTGGAAAACACAGGCAATCCACCAAAAGAAATCTATGAGATCATGAGACACTTGCAAATATATTAAATAGTACTGAGACAACTTAAATATTCAGTTTTTGTGAGGTCTGACGTAGTAAGTTTGGTAGCTCCACCCTTTCCATAACCTGCAGGTGACTCCTGGCACTATCTCAGTCCTCCACAACCCCACTTCCTTATCATTCAACTTCAAGAATTCAGCTGATCTCTTAAAACATGCATGGAAATGATGTACACTTATACTGAGAAATGCAGGGATGTACCATTCACCACTTCTTGCTGAAAAACCTGTATAATTTATAGACATGAATATATAGTAGCATATGCATGTATATTTATAGATTTCTGCTTTCATTTTTATGCACCTCTGCAACAAATTTGCAACACCAGTATTTTCTTCTTTCTAGGGAAATAAAGACATGGTGTATATTAACCAAGTAAACATAGATTCATCTCTGTGTAGCACCTTATCCGACACCTTTCTGAACTTCAAATTGGCTGCATCAATGATATTCTGTGCTTTCTAGAAGTCCTCAACTAAGTTGTCAGCATCCGACAACTTATCTGACATCTTTCTGAACTTCAAATTGGCTGCATCAATGATATTCTGTGCTTTCTAGAAGTCCTCAACTAAGTTGTCAGCATCCGACAACTTATCTGACATCTTTCTGAACTTCAAATTGGCTGCATCAATGATATTCTGTGCTTTCTAGAAGTCCTCAACTAAGTTGTCAGCATGCTGAAGGTGGGAGACTATTAAAACATTCTATAAATGCCATATCCTATTGAAATATGGCAGAGCTCATAAGGTCCTTCCACAGAGACTTTCCAGGTATAGGTATTTACAGGGTGAATTCTGATCTGACAGAACCAAATTTACCCCACATTGTTTAATGCAACCTAAATATTTCAACTAACGCTTAATCTTCAGAAACAGGTTTTCCAATATCATATAATTGGAAATATTCTGTGGTGGCTTCTTGTGAAGTCCCTTATATTGTAGGTGTACAAATGGCTCTTTTGATTATCTTATGACATGGAAAAGGGACTGAAAGTGAAAGAAACAACCATAGTGCACGATGAAAGGAGCTTTCACAGTTGTATGTGATAAAACCTTCCCAAAGAGATAAATTATGAAAGTTATTTTTTTCATTGGCGTTACATTAACTTCCTACCAAGACATTCAGCCACTGCAAACAGCAACCGATACTGTCTGCAACTATTATACACTACCATGGGTGTTGTTCCAGCCACATACAGCCCACAAGACAATTCCTGTCATACCACCATGACCATCTTGTACAATCTTGGACTGGAGATGAAAGGAAATTACTAACTCAGGATGATGCATGAATCTCAGCAGAAGCTGTTGCTCCCACATGAAGGAATGATTTGCCATCGCTTGGCAAGGAGATACTGGCATATTTGTCCAGCAGGTCAAGGGTTAAAAAAGTGGAGAATGCAGGAGCATGAACTTCCATAAATCTTTTCACCTTCTAGGAATGGGTTGCTGCTGCAGTAATATTATCACAAGACCCCGTCTGTAGAGGGTTCTGCCACCATTCCAGTGAGTGCAGAAATGCTTTGGTACAACCTCTCTATTCAGCCCTGGGTAGTCTGAGAGCCTGGTAAGACCAGTGGAAAGAGAGAGCTTTCATCAGCAGAGCAGCACCATACTGTCCACTGTGCCAATGATGACATACTCTTGACAGGTGGTAAATCATGTCAATCTCTATAGCTGCCATAATGTTTCCATTGTGACTACACCTATGCATCTATTTATGGTGATGATTTCTCTTGAGGATTTTAAATATGATGTATTAAAACACGGTGCAGAGTAATCCAAATGCAATTAAGCAAGTAACTGTTAAAGCCAAAATTAGGATACAGAGAACAATGTATTTCAAGTTAAGTGGGAACAAGATTACTTGTTAGCTGAAAATAATGGGCACCTTCAGTGCCTTACGTGTATACAAATGATAGGTGTGCCAAAGGAATATAATCTCAGCTGACATTACAAAATCTACCACTGTGAAAAATAAGAGCAGTGCACTGGAGAATCTAATCATTATGGAATTAAAAGAAAATCCCCCCTAAATCCACAAGCAAAGAGGAATGTTGATTTAACATACAACTGCATAAACTCAAAACCTGCCTGCCCCCAGTGAGACGTGACTCAGGTGAACCCCTGAAATGGAGTGGTAAGCAATTAAAATGTTCTCTGCATCTGCAGTTTAAAAAAAAATAATTACCAAATCATGGGAGCTTGTTATCATCTGTGTATCTGTATCATAACTGTACATAATTCTGTACAAAGCAGAATAGTTAATGCAAATAATCACACACTCCAAATTTGAGACCAATCAAAAAAAAAAAAAAAGTAAGCACTTATCATTGACTTTGGATGAGACCAGCAGCAGCAGTGAAACCAGGCAGTTATTAAATTTCAGCTGAGCTATTGCTAGGATTTTCTTTGTGAAACAAATGAGGCAGTACTTTAATATACATTGGAAGTACTTTCTACTACTAGCTCATGTAACAGTTTTCAAAACTCCCTTGTCACAAATAATGACAGGCAGTGACTGTCTAGAAAAGTCAGTTAACGAGTTTGCTGAAAAGAAATTGCAGCTGAATACCTCACTTTCACTGCATGATACATTACCAGGCAGTTGGTGGTGAATCTATGAAACAAGGAACATGGACTATAGTATCATATATATGGATAATTTCATTCACAGAAGGAAAACTGCTCAAACACACAGAAAATGTATCAAATATCTTAAGGAGTTGAATCAAACCTACAGGAATTTACTCTCTCATTTAAAATTGGGTGACTGTAAACACGGAAGCTGCCTTCTTTATTTTTCCAAATGTGCATGTCTTGAAGATGAGAGGGCAAAAAACATGTTTCAGTTAGAAGGGCCTATTTCTGCTCATTGGTCTTCCTGTCAGTTTCATAATAGCTCCAGTCTGCATGGTGTCTAAAATCCCAGAGAGCAATTCAGGTCACCTAATATCCATGGAAGAGCTTAAAATTTACTAGAGTCTCCATATCAGACTTTAAAATTTTCTATATAGACCACCCCCCCCCTCCCCCCCGATACTTAAAAGTATCCCAAACTGAACTTTTAAAGCTGTAATTGAGAAAGAAATGCCTAAGTTCATCCCCAGAGAGGCCATTCCCACACCTAGCATCCATGAATAGCTCTGAATTTAGCTCAAATTCCATTTAGTACTCCCAGCTGACATTAACACTCTTACCCTGCATGTGGAGTGAGCTCTTCCAGAAGACAGCTCTAACCAGCAGTGTAGAGAATAGCTCAGGATGAGGTTCACATCTCCCTCCTTTCAACTCTCAGTAACTCGCTCGAGATTGAGACAGTATTCACAGCTTGCACTGCAAAACTGGGTAAACTACATATATATATAAATGGAAACAGAGTTTGAATCCCAGGACTTTAAGACTTATCATTTCAAAGGAGGATCTTCAGCAACACGATAAAGGGAGTTTGGGTCTGGTTTTATATTCTTCTTGGTTCTGTTTTTCTTTTACACCTGGAATAATAACCTAGCTGCAACAAGAGGGATGGAGAGTAGCCTGTATCCTTGGGCATTCTACTGTTTGCTCATTCCTTGGGAAAATCAGAATCCATGAGTTCAGCTCACTCAAGACTGAAAAGGTCTTAGACCTAGAAAAAACATTTCTGTCTTCCAGGACAAATGCCCAAAACAACAGGTACCTTTGCACAGGACTACATAATACTTAACTGTTAGCACAACTGGCCAACAACAGCTGCCTAGCATCATCAGGAGGTAGCACAAGCCAAGAACCATCCCTGATAGGAAACCTGGATGGAGCCACACTGGCTTCAAGGAGTGGGAAGAAAGAACAGTCATGTGGATGTGAAGTGGGAGCCTCTCATGGCTCCTGCTTACTTGTAAAAATGTCTTGGTGTCAAGAGTTCGTTCTGGCAAAGCCAAACCTGCTGACTCTTCAGATGGTTTTCAAAAATGTTTTGCACTGATGAGCTCTAAGCAGTGCTCCATTTCAGCACGTGGGAGTGCTGGATCAGCTGGCAGACGTAGGCAGAGCAGAGAAGCTGCTGCCACACACAGGTGCCCTGAATTCCTTTTTACAGGGCCTTATAGTTTTTCATTGACTATGGAAGAAATGTTGTCCTAATATTTTTTTTTTGCCACAGCAATACTTCAATTCCAAATACAGAAATCACTTTTATGCACAACAGTGAAGCATGGAATTTTCACATTTTTTCTCAAGGATATGATTTCCTACCTGGAAAAGTTCAAAGTCAAATACTGGTCATTGTACAGAAGCACATGCATCTGTGAAAGTATGCTCCCAGATACAAAAATCTATAAAATCAAAACATTGCAATAAGAAAGTGATGCCCTTGGCTATCAATTCTTATTCAATGCCGTGAATATTGACCTTTACATTTAGGAGGAAAATATTTATTCTGAGAAATAAACTATTCTCTTATTTAATGTTACTGCATTCATTTTACCCCTTTAACAAATAATGTTCAAGCGATCCATCTTGTGGGATTATACTCCCATCTGTGATCTGTACTTGTGGCCCAGTCCTGCCATCTAATATTCTCCTCTGATATACCAGCCTGCACAGCTTGATTAGCCCAGTCTTTAGTGCCTCCTCCCCATGTAATGTGAACACAGCATGGTCTGCAGTCAGCCTCAGAGAAAAAAAAAATTCCTTTCTTAGGGGAAATGACCCCTACAAAATGAATGCTCTACACCTGGAAAAGCTGGCTGGGTTTAGGCATTTAAATGTTCCTTTATTTCGTGACCTCTTCAACTGACAAAACGTGTGGGGGTGTTTTAACACCAAGGCAGCAATTTTTGTTTAGCCAGTTAAAGCTATGCCTGCTTTTTTGTTTCTTCACAGTTGATATTGAAATAGTATCAAACTCAAAAGACAACCCTATTAAAAAAAAAAAATTTCCTAATGAAACCAGAAAACAAGTAGTTTTCATCTCAACAGCAATAACTCTCTTGAGAGAAAACACCTTTTTAGCATAAACACATAAACTGGCCTTAGAAAGTGAGGCAGTTTTCTTCCCATTAGCAAGTTCCAATGAGTAACTCTTTAAATGAGCATCTAATCTAATTCAGTTAGAATTACAAGCCAAACTATCATGAAATATACTTTTGAGAGCGTATCAGTCTAGTTGCAAAATACTGAAATATTAGCTACTTCTTGACAGAAAAATACCCTCTTCTCTCGTGCTGCTCAAATGGTTTCTATTTCAGGCTGACAGCCCTTCAGTCAATCACACCAGCTAGAAATCTCTTCCTAGAGCAGCTACAGCTTTGGAAATGCAGATACTAGGGCTCCGCATGTACTGCCAATTTTTTTTTCTCCTAATATCAAAATAGTAGTATATTTGGTTCGGATTCAATACCCATTTTTAAATGCTGCTTTTGTCAAACTTGACTTTTTCCCCTATTGTATAAGAACTCTTTGTAATGGCTACTGGTATTAATCAGCCACTCTTAACAGTCCTTTGATATCTACAGAATTTGTTCTTTCTAGTGGCAGCACTTCCCAGCCTATCAGTTCTATCAGAAAGCAGCAATGGCCATTTTGCCTTTTGTTCTCACATAGATAAAACAGTTCACACACATAAAAATATCAACATTTTTATTATTAAGAACAACAATAATAATCTTATTATAGTCTGTAAGTCGTATACAGATTCCTTCACTTTTAAGTCTCAGCTTTCAAACCAAGTTTGAAGGTACTTTTTTTTTAAGCATCTGAAAACATCCAACCGTTTTGCTTTGCAGGTTTTTACTATGGGATCAGATAAGAAAACTTTCTGATCAGCCAAAACATAATGTCAAAGTGCCAGGACAATAAGCCATTAATACACAAATTAATACTTTTTTATTACCAGGGTCTGCAACAGAATATCTTGTTAAGAAAACGCTAAGGAAAATAATAATACCTTCAGTGCAATTTCTTTAAGAATTCAATAAAATTTCAAGTGTTTCTTTCACCTTTCATTTTATATAGATTATAAAGATGGTAATACATTCATTCCAAAATCTGTGGCCAGATTGTCAGCTATGAGAATGCATTCAACTCTGTTTTCAGCATTTTCACTGACTGAGAATACGGCCAATATCTGGGGAAAAAAAAAAAAAGGTGGAATTAGTGTAGAACAATATTGTATCTCTGATGAGCAAGGCAAGGATTGGATGCTGATGCTGCAGGCTACTCAAGGATGTTTAATTGCATTCATGAACTGTTTGTAAGACAGAGAGCTGTCAAAACCTCAGATATTACCAACATGGTAATTCTGGAATGGCTGTAGTAGATAGGAAAAAATAGATGCCATAATGTGTTTCATCTAGTTTAAAATTAAACATGTAATTAACTTAATAGCTTGAAAATAGCTGATGTAGCAACAAATATAATGCAATTAAATTCATACCTCATTATGACATCAAATTCTTCCACATATGCATTACAAAAAACGATCAGATTTTGAGACACTGGTATATTTAATGGTGACTAACTGTCCTTAAAATGCAATTGCATGTAATATTTGCTTTGTATTTCATCACTTGTGAAAATGATTTCATTTTTGTAACACTGTACTTCCTGTAATGCTTTCATTACGCCACAAGTGAAAGCTATTCCTTGGTGTATGGTTTCAAATGCTGTATCTGGGTACTTGGGCCTTTACATTCATTAGGTAGTGTAATGTTTTCATTTTTTTAATCTTTTTGTACTCCTTGGCTCTTTGTCCAAACTGCTGCAGACAATTATCATGGTTCTTTATCATTTTCTCTGAGTACTTTTTACAATAGACCTCAGGTGGTCTGTTTTATGCACACAGCACTATATTGAGACAGAGTTTTGTTCATGTATTACTTTGGGCTGCTCAAAGGTTTCTCAAGGTATTATTAGGGTTTCTCAATTGTTAGTGCTGCAGGATGAAAAAGGGTAAGAATAACACTGAAGCAAAAATAATAAAAAAAAAAGTAGAGTCCTAAAGAAATACCAACACCGAGCCCAGACACTTGTTACAGAACAGCACTGCCTGACCTGCAGTTTCTGTGACAGTTTCCTACGTGCAGTTTGTGTTCAAAGAAAACAAAAATACATTTTAAGGTTATAGTGATCAAGTTGCATTAAACAGAAAATAAATTTACTTTGAATTATGTAATTGATTTTTCAAGTGACTCAGATCTTCCAAGCTCAGCACGCTAGTGTGCTCCCATTAAAGATATTGAAACCTCTTTGAGAGAAGTCTGAAAGGAAAAGGGTTGAACTGTGGCCTAATGAAAGCCCTGCTAAAATTTAATGTCACATTCCATTCACTGCAGTAGATGAGGTCCTTGATGCTGACAACAGAGTGGTCCTCTGATCCTGTGGGTATGTACAGCTTGGTTTTTCACTGCACAGGGATATTATTAGGAAAAAGGGATCAGTAAAAAGGAATCTGAAACCTGATCTAGTGCTGAGGAATGCCTTCTGAATGTGTCATTTGAACCGAGTTATTACTTCTGGGAGGTGTGAACGTCTTTGCTCAAAACCTGAAATGGACCCTGGAAAGAAGTAAAAAAGTTAGGCAGGCCTTCATGGAATTAAGAAAAGTAGTTTCAAAGAGATAATTACAAATTTGAATCTCTGTATCAAGATTTCAAATAAAACTCATTGTGAATCTGTTGGATATTCCCCGTTTCAGTTTACATTAACGTCCATCCATTTTCTAGATTTAAAGAATACATTATGAATTTATGTGTATATTTAGATCCTGCACACTTAGACGATCTTTTAAGTTCTCAAACTATATATTCCCTCACTAATAGTACTATATCTCCATTTCTAAAATGCTGAATGGACAGATTGTTCTTACCAAGCATTTCATATGAACAGTTTATGAAGTGTGAACAAGACTATTGTCTAATGATTGGTTATCATGACTTTCAAAGTTAACTGATACATAATCCCTGCTCAGGGAAAATCAGGGGATTTTTATTGCACCTACAAGGAAATTTTAGGGAATATTATAAACTGACTGATTTAAGGAAATAAAGAGGAATGGCTGACAATAAAATGCTTACAAGCTGTGGCTATGTAATGCTGAACTGTTGTGCAATTTCTCCTTCAGGAGGTTACTTAAAGGAAAAAATATTATATGATGAAATGGATACATTTTTAGAAATTTATTGGAGACCAGCAGGGATCACAATGAAAAAGGAAAACGGTGCTACTTGCTGAGGCTGACAGCTAAAGGCACAAGTCTATCAGTCACCCAGTTGTGGTTTAGCATTCTTTTCAACACAGATCATTTAGCCTTCATTTTCCAAACAAGTGCTGTCACCTACAATGCACACCCACGTAGTTGTTCTCACCAGGTGCAGGTTGTCACACAGAGGCAATAAACAGGGTTCCTATAGAAAACTTCCATCTTTGATAGCACTTCTGAAAGGAAAACCCACTGATTGCAGCTCATGTGCTCTATCCCTACAGCTTTTTGGAGGAAAAGTTCATTAACTGCTTTGCATGCCAAGGGACCAGCTGTCCTTCAGCACATGGAGCAACTCTGATTGACCAGGAGGACAAGTGGGAAATAAGCTCACAGCAGTGCCAGCACGGCATATGGTCATGTACCAGCTGTTTCTGAAACGCTTGCCAAATGGAGATCAGAACTGGGTTGGTTGTTAGGAAAATAAAAGCCAACAAAAACCAATAAACAAACAAAAAAGTTCCACTGTCGGGATTCCTGAGATCTGACCACAAAACCAGAACTGTCAATTTGAAATGTCACACAGCAGCTATGTGAATATTCAGAATAATCTCTCATAGGCCTCCCTGCTCTGACTTGCTCCATTAGGAGAACACCAGTGTTCTGAGCATCTGTTCCTTCTACAGAGCTTTCAGAGAAAAAATGTTTAGAAAGGGTGAAATAGAGTAAGTAGATTTGTATTGATAATATACATTACTAATACATTGAGGATATGTGCAGAAGACTGTATGGAGATTGATTTAAATAGGTGCCAATTGTTACTACAGATAAATCCCAGGTGCTCCATATTTTAGTCTATTTTATTCTACCTTGAAAAGAGGAATTCAAATTCTGAGCTCCTGAACAAAAGGAGATTTGATTGTGATTGGCGCGAGTCGTGTTACAGTGGTGGTGAAATGCTTCCGATAAACCCGGGGAATGACTCAGCAGAAAACAGTCAGCAGGATTTTTCCCCCAAAGCTTTTCAGTTTCAGCTATTCATAACAAGAAAATAAATTGAACAGTAATTAAATGGTTCAGAGAACAGTTCTGTCCTTTTATCACACAGTTTAAAGCACTACTTTTTCTTTAGATTTTTCCCAAAATACTCCTGCAAGGATTGGAGAAAGTAACTGATTAACTGTACGCTCATACGACATCAATTACTGCCGCAGCGGCATTTAAGAGAATGCTGGTAGTTCATGTAGCTACATAATCCTGCATACTTAACTTTTGGCTAGCCTAAATCAGATTTATGACTAAATTAGGTGCTAAGGATGTTCAAAACTGGCAAACCCTAGCTAAAACAAAAATAAGAATAATGTTGCTCTGTATCAGGAAATGAGTATACAGGCTGGGAGGCAGTGTTTGCGTTCATGTTTCTTATGAGATTATTTTTTATATACAGACTTGTTGAAAGGCCTAAATGGGACTACATCCGGTACTGAGGGATCATGTTTTCAAAGGCAATCTTGATTCCAGTGACTGAAGATGTGCACAAAAGCAGCGGTGTGAGCCAACATGGATGACATACTGCATTTTGGAACTCTAGGAGCCACACGTTGAGCAGTGAACAAAAGGAAGAAAACCTCAGGATTACACAGACAGAAGACCTACTTTGACATCCTTACATAATATTGACTTTCCTTAGGCCCATATGTATTCCTGTATTTGAGAAATGTGGGGTGGTAGTGTATACCTGAAAAGGGCATCATTATTTTCCCAATTAAGAAGCTTAATGAATACTTTGGTGTGTCTTGTCATATTTTCAGCCTTACAGTGGCCCATTTTCACCCATCTACTATGCTAAAAATATTGCCCTTTCATTACTCCACGGTTGTGTAAACAGTTGTGATTAAACTGGCATTTAATCAATTGGAACAAAATCTCTGTGGCTCCCGAGGAGCTCACCTGCTAAACCCGACTTTCAATGGCAACAATGTCCTAAGAGACGACTTCCTTTCCAGACGGGCTTTCATTGCGCAGTAAAATAAACTTTTATTTGCTAACCTTGCCCTCGGAGTCGTTCAGGATTTCAAAAGGACCTCACATGACAAACACCGCTACGCTCCATCATTATCCCCCGCTCCCTCCCTCGCATTCCTGCGCCGGCGCTGCCCTGGTGTTCCCCTCCCCGGCGGCACAGCCCTCCCGAGGGGCGCGGGTGGTTCCGACCGGCGGCTCTCGCGGCTGAGCGGCGGCCCCGGGGCTGGCGCCGCTCCCGCCGCCCGCCCGGTGACTTCCGAGCGCCTCGCCCGCCACTTCCCTCCTCAGGCGCCCGGTGGACAGCGCGGCGCTCGCAGCGGGCGGGAGGCTGTACGACCAGGGCAAAGGACGCGTCCCCTCCTCCCCCCGCCCCTCCTGCGCCGCGACCCTGACATGAAGGCGGCTCGCCGGCGCGCGGGCCCTATGGACGACGACAGAGACAGGGCCAGGGCCAGGGATAGGGATGGCTACGGGACGGAGCGGACCGGTCCCGTCGTCCCTCGCACCCCGCCCACCGGCGCGATTCTCGCAAGTCCCTTCCCACCCGCCCGGCGCAGCCCCACGGATCTGGGAACCGGGCCGCCCTCTGGGCGGAGGGATACGGGGCGGAGTCCGCGGCGCGGTCCGCCGGGGCGCTGAGTCCCGTTGCCGGGTGACGGAGCGGCCGGCCCGGCCCCCTCCCTCCCTCCTTCCCTCCCCGTGGCGCTAGAACCGCCGCCGCCGCCGGTTTACGTAACGCCTCCCGGGGCAGGTCCCGGCTCCGTCCCGCCCGCCTCACTCGGGGACGGCATCAGCGGGACGGAGTCCGCCGCCTCCTCCGGCTGCCAGAGGCCCCAGGGCCCCGCTCTGCGCCGCCACGGCAGGTAAATGCCCGCCGCGGGCCCGGGGAGCAGAGGGAGGGGCAGGGCTGAAGGGAGGGAGGGAGACTGGCAGCCGCCCTGCCCGTGGAACGGGAGGAGGGAGCCGGGAGGCGGCGGCGGGCGCCCTTCCCCTCCCCCGCTTCCTTCCCGCCGCTGCGTTAGGACAGGCGGGCTAGACCCCCGGGAGCGCCGGGCCGGTGGCCCAGGGCCCGGCCGAGAAGGCCCGCGCATCCCTGCCCTCTCCGCTAACAGCCCGGGAAGAGGAGGAATTGCGGGGCTGGGCCTCGTCCCTCCGGGAGGATGGTTTCTCGGGACGGCGCGTCCCGCTCCTTTGCTGCGCCTGGCGCAACGCGGCGGGAGCGTGCCGGGGGGCGCGGGAGGAAGGGGCCGGGGAGGG
>WAAE01026517.1:0-23054 GCA_013400495.1 Nicator chloris
ATAATTTTTATTAATAATAAAATATCAGCAATGTAAACACCACACAAAAAGAAAGAGAGAAGGAGAAAGAACGAAAGAGCGAAAGAAAGACAGAAACAAGGAAAAAATTAAAGGAAGAGAAAGAAAAAAAGAGCAGGTGCTTGTTTCTTGCTTAAGTTTCATTAAATAACAGGTGACTATTTACTGAGTTTATGTTATGCTGTGGATGAACTGAATTAGGTTTATTTGCCAACCACTCTGTTCACTTAAAAAATAACACCTTCTGAGATCAAGTACTAAATGAGTAATTAACTACTGCTCTTGTATGATACAGATATGGGAGAATTTTTCAATTTTCATGCCACAGTCCACTATCACATCACCAGTTTCTTTTTGAAATTGAGAAAACTTTTCATTAAAAGGCAGCCTACATTTACATCAGCATTGCAAATGTAAAAAGGCTGTTAATTATATACTATGTACTGACACTTGTTGAACTTTGAGATGGAGACTGCCAAAATAATCCTGGGAAAGTTTGTCAGCCATGTAATTACAAATTTGAGTGTTCAGGTTTCATGTCAAACATTGAATTCTCTTTTCAACAGAGACCCCTTTCACACAATACATCCTGCTTATAACCAGTCTTAGTATTTTGACTACCATTTTATTTTACATATTTATTGAAAGAAATTCTGTTCCTACATTATCCAAAATCTTTCAGAACTGATTTTTGCTATCCTACAACTCTCCCTAGTAGAGGAAGGTCAAAGAAGAGTTCCCAGAATCCCAAGGAATGTCTAATGGTGACAATGTGATGAAGAAATAAAAGGAAGATCAATCTGTATTAGGAACTTCATGACAACTCATATTGCCTTGACTACAGACACAGTAATTTATATTTTAAAAAAGGCCAACATGTGGCATGAAGCAGTATTATGTAGGTCAGTGTGAAGCCTATTAGGTGTATCAGGAAAAGGCCTGTTACACCTAAGTGCTGCTACACAGGTAACAAAGGATAAATGTTCCCTCTGAGCACAGAGCTCTTATTTTCACCAGATAAACAAAGAGTAAATGAGAAGAGCAAAGCAGTAGCAAAAAGAGTCTAGACTGTACACGCTTCTAATTCAGTAACAGTAGAGATTCAGCAAGCAAAAAAACAATACATGGGAAGATGCAAATCATTCAAACAGCAGGAGATCATCCAGTTAAGTATGCCAATTATAGAGGAAAATTGCAGCATGCTAGTTAATTGTACAAAAAGTAGAAAACCTCATATCCCTGACATGACTTCTAGTCTAAAAGGAAACTGTGCTATCATGCATCAACATATTTTGTTTTGCTTGTCTTGGTGAAGGATGGAGTTCCACCAAAACTTATGGGACTGCATTGGATAAATGGCTATACCGTGAGAATCCTTCCTGTTCACACACCAATGTACTCTTTGGGTTTTTCCCATTACTAGCAATTTCTTCAGTACCAAGCAACCACTCTCAGATTTTTTGGTCATGTTGAACTTGGGGTGAATAAATACCAGAAAGCAGGGCACGACAGGCATGGCGTAAATACAGAAGAAAAAGACAAGCCTGCACCACTTCTGTCCATGTATATCTATCTCTCATTTACCAGAGGCAGACTTGCTATTACATTTTCTCACGTCACTTCAAGGAATCAGTTGTGTGTGGGGACTGCTGGATATGTGAAACAGCAGCATTCTGGTCAGGTATGCACAGACAAAATGCTGTGGAAATGCAAGTCTTCTGTAGAAGATCACACTAACATGGCAAGGTGTATTGTGGATTTATCAAATGGAAATTACAGGACAAAACTAGATTTTTATTCCCACTTCCTGAAGAGATGAAGGTGGAGAGAAAATAAAACTCATCCACAAACAAACATAAATATAATACAGGCTTTCCACATGAGTTACTTTTTAAAAAATCTCATTTCATCTGTGTTTCTAAAAGGAGAAAAGTGGAAAGTAGGACAAAGTAGCTACAAAAACTATTAAAAAGAGTATTATGTAGCTTCCTCCTTTTCCACAGATGTCAGAATCATAAGGGATTTCCTTACATAGCAAAAGATATAGATCTGATTTTGAAAGCATTTTATTCCTTTCCTTCAAAATTTTTGGTTAAACAACAGCACTACTTTAAATCCTACCTAAAAGCTTCACATTTTTAATGATGTTTAAAGGATGTTACAGAGAGAAAGAAGTAACAAAGAAATATTATTCTTTAAAGTCTTCAAGGCCTTATAGCAGCCTCCCAGTAGCAAAGGGGGGCTTACAAGAAGCCTGGAGAGGGATTTTTTTAACAAGAGCATGTAATGACATGAACAGGTGAAATGGCTTTATGCTGAAAGAGAATAGGTTTAGATTGGATTAGGAAGAAACTCTTTCTTGTGAGGGTGGCGAGGCATTGGAACAGGTTGCCCAGAGCAGTTGTGGGCTCCTCAGTCTCTGGAGGTGCTCAAGGCCAGGTTGGATGGGGCTTTGAGAAATGTGGTCTCGTGCAAGGTGTCCCTGCCCAGATAGGAGTTTTGGAACTAGATAATCTTTAAGGTGCCTTCCAGCCTAAACCATCCTGTGATTTTATGATTCTGGAAAAGAGTTTAAAATGAGAAGAGCAAAAAAGAAAGAATGGATGCTTTGGATCAAAAGGTATAGTATGGTTAGAAAAGAAAAATATGTTTTCATTCAACTCCACTCTAATAATGCAGTGAACTCAGAATGTAGGGTTCTGGACAGCCAAGTTCTAATATTAGAAAATAAACACCCACCACATTGCCTTCTTAGGCAGATTATTTGATGTATCCACTGACAGAATTACAGAAGACTTTATTTAAAGGGAACCATTTTACTAATGCATTATTTTGTCCCAGATTCCTGCTAACTGTTGTAAAAATAAATACGAAACATAATGAACCCATATACTGTCAAACTGGCATAGCTCAAAAACTATTTCCAGATTCTTGTCAGAGTCTGGTTGTTAATAGATTAACAGTGTTACTGACCTTGAGGGATCTATTAATTGAATTTCCAGGGGAAAATGAAAAACATTCGGAGATGATTCTTAAAGTACATGATTGGACTAAAATTTCAGACGAGAACCACAAAGGAGAAACCACTCAAAAGATGATTTACAACACAAACTCCAAAATGGAAAATGACTAAGTGCCTTTGCTGAGACAGGTCCTTGAGAAAAAACTCAACCATGACTACTTTACAATGATACAGAATCTAAACTTTGCACTGGTATAAATTAAAGTGCACACAGGCAGATACACACAAGAGAATACGTGCAGCCCCTGCCAGCCAAGGTCCTTGGACAACAAACACAGCACACAGGCACTCAGCACACCAGGGCTGGGGCAGGGTCACACAACTGGCTGAGTGGTGGTAACAGGCTCTCAGTAAACTCCAATGGAAGAGTATGAGCTTAAATTACAGTGCTGGAGAATTAAACAACTGTGGTTTATATCATTGACTGGTGCAAGCTAAGAATGAGCTAAAGAAATTAAGCTCTAATCACTAACCCATTAAGTCCCCTCAGCAAAACTGTGTTGTATTAGATGCCCACATTATCTAATAATTTGCTTCTGCTTTTAAGTTAGCTTTTAAGCTTTTTAATGACTTTCAATTCTTGCTCTATGGCATAGAAAATTAAAAAGAGTCAAATAAATACAAGTAGTTTTGGACCTTTAACTTATGAATGATTTCTAATGCTAAAGTCTGCCTGCATGACTACTATATCCCCAGCTAACACTCCTCCAGCGCTTCCATCATTTTGAGGCAGAATGCATTTATTTGTACCATTCCTTAGAGAGGTTCATTTAATTTTTCATCAAAATTTCAGATGGTATCCTGAGATAGAGGGCCCAGTTACTCAGAAAATTCTCCACAGTC
Source organism: Nicator chloris (assembly GCA_013400495.1). Taxonomy (NCBI): domain Eukaryota; kingdom Metazoa; phylum Chordata; class Aves; order Passeriformes; family Pycnonotidae; genus Nicator; species Nicator chloris. The sequence goes on from WAAE01026517.1 coordinate 3,884, forward strand.
ACCCAGCAGAAAAACAGATTAATATTTTGAAAGTCAAATCTATATGAAATACACATACACATCTGGAAGTGCGCATGAGCACGTGAGTCAAGTCCTTTACTGCAAGACAGCAGGGTAAATTTAAAAAAAAAAACTTTTTTGGGTAAGAAAAAGGCAACAGTAAAATGAAGTCCTGTGAAGAGCTGCAGACACAATGGTGTTCTCAGCACATCTAATACAAACCATCCAAACCATAGCAAGAACAGGAAATTCAAGTAAAAATCAAGAAGGAATTAGTTTCCACTTGTCTATTTATTTCTTCAAAGGAATCACATACATAATACTAAGCCACCATCCTTAATCCGTGTGATGTTGCTGAGAGAAGGAACAGCCCTTTGCCACACTTGATAAGAAGGTAATCATAGTTTTTAAAAATCCTGTGTAGGACCACAATCCTGCATCATATTGTGTATAAGTGGATTTCTGCTGTGACCTACTAAGGACAACAAACCTCCCCACTGGTACAGAGTGCATTCTTAGCCTCAGCTGCTGCCTTCCCTAACTGAGCACGGCAATAATAAAAAAATGGCACGTACAAGTTTTCTACAGTAGATTTGCTGTTATGTAGTAGTAAGAAGTATAACTATACAGCATTGTAGGGATAATTTTGCCTCAAATGGCTATAGTTTTTACAGTACAAGACCAAATTCACTTTTTCTAATATTTAAAACAACAACCAAAATCCAGAATTTGTAAGGTATGTTAGATTTCAATACTCTTGAAACCAGCAGAGCATTTCAGTTCATTATTTATTTATAAGTTTTCTATACAATTGCACACCCGATCCCAATGACTAGGTTACACAAATGAGAGCCTTAAGTTCATGCCACAATTTAGATCTCAAATATTAAAATCAGAGTACAGCAAATTTTGGGGGTGTGTGCATATGTGTATGCTTTAAGACAACAGTTTCTTGTTTCTGGCTGGCCACCAGTATCAAGACTTAGAGATGTGTAAGAACACATCCTTTTGTGTGTCTGAAAGAAAACTTAAAAGAAGCATCTCATGTAAACTCTTCTACCCATGAGACTATCAAGAAGTTAGTAGTTCAGCTCCAGGATGAACTTTAGCAACAGGTGCTAAGTTTTAGTCCCTGTAACATATTTTATTTCCTATTCATGAACACTTGTAGTAACAATTTGTGCATTATTTAATAAGACATATTTGCACTCCACTAAACTCACAGACAGGTGCATATTTGCTCTCAAACTGAAAAACTGGGTCAAGTTATGAGGTTCATTTTTACCTTAAAACCAAGATAATGTTATAGCACAAAATACTCAGCTGCCAAGTCCCAGCAAGGGGGTGTAACAAGAAGGCTAGCTGTGACTGTGGCCAAAGGAGGGATTGTGACAGATGGGTTAGTGACCACCAGTGGGAATTCGTTTAAACACTGCCAACATTGGAGTTTCCTTCCATCTCTTTGGCTGACCCTTATTTCTCCCTCCATCTCTCTCTCTTAATCTTTCTCTCTTTCTTCCCTGTTCACATCCTTCTAGCAAGAACATCGAAGCACTTGCAGCCACACCTTGCTTTAAGGAGGCAAAATTAAATTTTACTGACACTGCTGAGAAAGCTTGAACCAATTTTAAATGTAAAATGCTTTTGAATTAAGATTTAATAATAATTTATAAATGAATAGTCTGAATTAGCCTGCAGTAAAGCCTGAAGGCAAAATCAAGCATTCAGAGATCATTCAGAAAGTTTATCCTTATCAAATACTTTCCATTTTTTTCTGTCTTTAGGCATCATATTAACAATAAAATAGATCTTGGCTTCATTCAAAAAGATACAACTAGTTTCTACACACTTGTTCAAATTATACTACATTACATTTGTAAACTCAAGGAAGATGTGATAATGCTGCCATGGAATTTACAGAAAGAAGTATCTCAGGTATATTCAGGTAGTGAACTTATCTTCTGTGTATGATTCTCAGTCCAGAACAAACTCTGGCTTAATACCTGAAAAGAAATTATCCTATAACAACAGATAAAATCAGTCTAGTTCTCAGCAGTAAAGGCACACCTGTAAAAAACCTCATTAGCCAAAGTATTTTGAGTGAAGTTGCCAGGGATCACTCATTATCTCATCAGGACTGAGTCTCATAATAACAATAACCAGGCACCTAGTATCAGAGGACTCCTTCAAGTGAAAATAGGCAATCTAGAGTCACTAGTTGCTGTGTCCTGGTGGTTTTATTTGTATGCAGGTATATAAGAGTGTCCACAAAGCAAGAGAGAGAAAGACATGGTGAGAGAATTACAAGTATTCTATGTCAGAACTGTAAGGCACAGTGGGCTTCTTTGTAATCTCTCATTATCAAACCTAGATCAGCAGAATGCTGACTTTACTGTCCATACAGAGATCTCTCTCTTAAGAGGCTTTTACTGGAGCAATCATTATTACTGCACAGAATATTTGCAGCACATGCTTTGGCATCACCTGAAAACTGATATATAAACTATGCAGATCACTTTATGGAAGAAAGATTATTGACAGCAGTTATAGACAGAAAAGTTTCTACCTTCTGAACTTTGCCTATTACCTGTGTATAAAGCCATCCATCCTTAGGGAACTCCAAGGACTGTGGAAGGGATCAAGGCATCCTCTCAGCCACATGGCTACCTTAGAGTCAGACTTGTCATCTGGTCTCAGCACAGAGTCCAAGGGACAAGCACAAGGTCTCAGATCTCATCTTCCAGATGTCCAGTGTTCCCAATTCCCAGGCCCAGTGCCTTTAAATTCAATGGCAGCTGGGGAACACCAATTATTGCCTACAATGCAGTTCTAAAAACGTGTTTCTATCCAAAGCATCATGCTTTTTTTTGTTTTTGTTTTTTTTGTGGTGGTGGTTTTTCCAATTAGAGCTACCTTGAATTGAGACAATTTTAGTTTCCCAGAAGGAAATAATGGCAGTTCTAATTACTCGCTCTCGCTCTCTCTCTCNTTTGTTTTTTTTGGTAAAGAAAAGGTGGTATTCTCGTAGGTTCCATATTTAATTCAACTCAAGAATTGTTGATCTGAACCAGCTAATTTGCATCATATTACAATATTTCATAATTTTTATTCAATCTTCTTTGGAACACCATTGTAAGGGGGGAAAAAAGGCATCATATGAAGCCCTCTGCTGTTATTGTCATTACAGGAAAGCTCTAGGTCATTCCAACTCCCATGGACAGCTAGAGTGAGTCAGTCAGACACTGCACACACTGAATATTTCAAGGAAAACACAAAGGGATGGGTTTTTCCCGATTTTATGAAACAATATTTTTAAATGAATGGCACCCTAAGCTTTCTGTTTTGAAAAAATACAAAACCTATCACCTGTCCCTGGAAACACAGCCTCTGTAATATAAGTAAGCAGTACAGATTATAGTCTCATTCTCTAGCCTTTTCCAACCTTAACACTTCAATAAAATTAACAAGCGGCCTGATCATTCCTTTTCCCAAGCCCATATGATAAATGCAATGAATATAAAGCTAGTCTGTAATGAGTAATGTACTAATTAGGTGTGTTGAACTCTATTTAGTAACCAATTCATGTACAGATACAAATATTTCCTTCTCTTAATACATTCTTTCTGAAATACTATCTATTTGCATCCAAGCTTTATCAACCTAAAAACTAAGAAACACAGAAAAAGGGACAACTATAATAAAGTTCCAACATGGTGAGTCGCAAAGCTCTCCTCCAAGTCTGTTTAACTGAAAAGTTAAAATGTGAGGGACAAGGAAAAGGATAGATGCAAAGCTCTGACAAAAGAATAAAAACACAAGATGAATGCTTGATATATTTTATAGATCTAACAGGTATTAGTAGTGATGACAATGGTGTGAAAATATACACTTCCATGCAAGTAGATTGTCCAGAAAAAAATGTAATTGGAAAAAAAATTAAAATTTTCAAAAGAAAGGGAAGTACAGGAAAAGAAGCAGGGATACTGAAGATGGATATAATTGGCCTGCTAATTCACATAAATGTTTATTGCAGTCAAAAACATTTATCTGAGAATAATTTACATCAACTAATTTGAGACTAAAGTCAGATTTTTACTGGGTGTTCATTTTGTGTGTTGAAGGCTAGTGTTGTGTCCTGGATTAAACTCGTCTGCTTACCCAAACTATGCACTCAAGCACAGCGGCACATTCTCAGAATGTACTTTAATGATGACAACATCGTTAAATACCTAAAATAAGACTTTTAAAACTGTCCTTCTCAGAATCATATGGTAAAAAACTGATTAGAAAATACTATACTTCTCTGTACTGAAAGAAGAATAGCATCCATTTGCTGTTTTATCATTGCTATCCATTGGTAACATTGTGAGGAAGACTGGAGAGGGCTGCCTAACAAACCTGCGTGGCTGACACGGTGGCGTTTGTGGAAGGTTTTTGCCTCATAAGGAGAGCCAATCACATACAGTAAACCAAAAATTGCTTCCTTGTCAGAGTTTATCCTCCAGCCTTCTGCATTTGCCTTTGAATCTTTGTTTTCCCCACCTCCCAATTTGCTTTCTTTAATTCAGTGCCCACAGCAGTTCCTGTTGGAAGCAGCAAAAGCTATAATCTAGGACTGCTGCAAGCTCTCCTCCAGCAGAGGCCTATCCCTGCCAATAGCTGTCATCATTCAAGTGGCACTTGCTGGCAAGACAGCACAGAGTTGCAGCAATTTCCTTCCACTTTTTCATACCTCATAGCCCCAGCTGTTCCAAGGGGGTGATCACCTTGCTGGCTTCATGAGGTCTAGAAAACGCAGCAATAATTATTGTGCTGGCAGTGCTGAAGGCAGCCAGCATCACTAAAGCAGGAATTGGAATGCAGCCCAACCAACATAGCAGGATCTACTAATTTGTAGCACTGAATATTTTGTTGTAAGAAATAATCATGAGCCTTGTGATAGACTATGAAAGGCAAATTACATTGCCTGAGCCAGAGCCTTCTACAGTGCCTAGCAAAAACCAAAATAAAAAACAAAACAAAACAGAAAAAACCCCAAACCCCAAAATAACAACAAATCCCAGAAACAAAACCGAACCTGACAATTTTAGGTTAGCTGCTTAAATCTAGCCCTTTAAATGCCCTGGCTTGTCAGTAAATTACTGCCTTGAATTTACAAAAAAAAAAGTCTTCTATCTAGTCATGAGCTGTCAAAAAAGAGGTGTTTATAATTTTGATCAATTTATAATATTTTGATCAATTTTGTGTGTATTACACTAGGAGGGGGAGGCTAACAGTGTTCACTTTAATTTCATATCACACGATACCTTACACAAAATTGTAAAAAATTCAAAAGTTAACTTTTCTTCCTATAAATGTATTAGTCAATGTTTTAAATGATGCATGTCTATGACTTTCTAATCCCTGCTAGACAGCAGCTTTTAACACAATTATTTGAGGGTAACTACAGCATCTTTTCCAAAGCAAACTCCTATTATTAATGGAAAAATAGGAAAAAACAGCATTTGTATAACACCAAATACCTGAACATTTCTTAGTGGTATAGGTGACCTCTCTAGAGAGAGTATTTTTAACTCAAGGAAAAGATAATCTGATAGTATTGTGCTTGCTGCTCCTCTGCTAGGGCAACAGCATACCTTTATGCAATGAATGCAACACCTGCTGGTTCCTGCTTTGTGCTGCATGGCACTGCTTTGACTGTGGTAATGGTTTACCCAGTGGTTTGCTTCTAGCCCGATGACACACTGATTGCAATTCCATTTACAGTGAAGATACGGGAAACTGCTGTCCCTGGCACACAATGCAGCTGGGTGGAACGGGAACTTCGGTTAGTGAGAAATGCCTTCTTTCTAAGCAGGAAAAAGTAAACGAAGAAGAATCAACCTCTTTCACCCCTGCTGCTCTGTTACCTCAGCCAAGCAAAGAAAGGATCAATGTCCATTCAAGATGCCCTGATATGGACAGGTAATTCTACATTGGAGAGAAGAAGAATAGATAAAGCTTGTGCACATCTGAGAATATAGGGGGGAAAAAACCAGGAGTCATCAAACCTTCCAGTAACATATCTCACTATACAAAATAAATTATGGTGAAAAATAAAACTTTAGGGTAAAGACAACTTTGTGTTCTGGGAAACTAATCAAAGTGCCCCCAGATTTCTCAGATTTCTGTTGAGAACTGACAATGGTTGTCAGCACCAATAATATTTTTAGGGATGTTCATGTCCTCGCTTTGTGAGAAGCTCAGGTAGGAACCATTGATTCCTACATAGCTGCTCTCCTCTAGATGGAACTGTCTTCCCTGCTGTGGGGAGTGCTGCTAACTACAAGTCTCTTCCCTGATCCTCTGCCTAGCAGGTTTCACCCCACAAATGGCTGTAAAACCCTTTGAGCTAAGCAAATAGATCTTCCTCTTGTAAGGATATTATCTTAGAAAAGAAGCCACTGGTCCATCCCAGTCATAACTTCTATTTAGAAAGCAAAGGTGAGGTTGAATCTACCTAATCTGGGACTAACTTCTGTCTACATTTTAGGTATTGAATCTCCACCAAATTTCTGGTATATTGAATTAAAGTGTGTGTCATATCTGTTCTGACTAAGTGCAGGTACCTAAGCAAGACAAAATGAATATGATCCATCCATTTAATGTAAAAGAACCATAATTATTACTAAGTTAATCAATACATGTGATAGTCCAGGAATGGACTACTGGGGTCTGTGCTGTTCCAGGGACTGCCACAGACTCCCTATGGGATTCAGAAAAAGTCTTTTAGCTTCAAGGTAACACAGCTAGGCAGTATTAAAATCCTGATCCCAAAATAGAGCCATGTGGAACTGCAGATTTCATTGACTTTCCCTAATTATTAAGTTCTTAGTTAAGTAATTGTGAATATTTTATTTTGTTTAATCTGTAAGGTGAAAGCTGCTGAAAGGCAAGTATTAACTTTCAGCATCATTATACACTGGACTTTCTCTTCCATTCTTGTAAAACTATGCCAGGAGTTAGAGGTGAGACCAACAAATGTGTTGTCAACCATCAGTGTGATGGAGTATAAATTTGCTCAAATTAACACTATTTTTGCTAACAGATGTTAAGAATCAGTGACTGAACCTTTGCAGTGTAACTTCTTTCATAAAGTTTCAGCAATACTGAACACTTGAAGGAAGTATGTTGCATTAGGAAGTGATGTGGGAAAGTGCTGAGACTTTATGTCTATCCAAATTTGCAAGGTAAACAATATTAAAATTGCCAGAATATTGTTGGAAAGGATATTACAACAGTGAATGACTAGGCATCAAAATGACGGATGAAATAAAGTCCTGATAAATGCAAAATTATGGACCTCCATGGAAAAGAATATTTACCACACACAGTGGATGATTCTAAATTAACAATCACCACTCAAGAAATTACAAAATTATTCCAGAAAATTAGCATAAAATGTCAGCTTGATGACAAACAAACCCCAAACTCTAGAAAACATTAAGAAAAAGTGGGCAATGAAACAGAAAACTGCCCTATTGAAAATTGCACTACCACACTTGCAACAGTAGATACAGTAAAGCTGGCAAAGTACTAAGAAATGTAACGGGGATTATGAGAATAGTGGAAGATTTCTACTGAGGACAGACTAAACCAATTAGGACTCTTGAAGTCAGTAAAGAGAGAGCTGTAGGGGAGTATGAAAAACTCTTTAAAATCAAGGATTACATAAAGTAAATAGCTAAGGAGCAAGTTTTATTACTTTTTCTAGCACTAGCCATAGAGGCAGCTGGCTGCAATGAAGTGAGAAAAACTGAAAAGAAGAAAAGGAAATATATTTTCACAGGATTAATAATGAGCCTGGGAAATATATTTCCACAGGCTTTTGTGTTTTAGACAGAAAAATATTCAGATAATTTCATGGAAAATTAGTCCATTGATAGCAGATAAAAATGATGGTCTTGCTACAGCCTTTGGTTTAAGAAGTCTCATAATTACTAACTGCTGAAAGCTGAAAGGGTAAATTGAAGGAATGACCATGCTCTACAGGGTCTTGCACTGTTCACTAGGCAACTGCAGCTGGCTGCTGCTTGACACAAATTTCTGTGCTTAGGTGATTTTTGTTCTCATCTAATATGGCTTTTTTATCTTCCCCTTGAAACAGCTTACAGGTTTGGGTTTGGTTGGGTTTTTTTTATTATTTGCCTTTTTTAGTTTTGTTTTTTTTTTTCAATTTAAATTGCAATGATATGACTGCAAAATCACAGTCATATCATTGCAATTATTAAAATTATGCTCATTGATGGCATATGAGAACATGTATACTTATGCTTAAGTCACAGAACATTATGCTTTCAGACACATGAAGTCTGCAGTGTTAAGATTTAAATTGGGTCAGGAACAAAACCAATATGATCTAAAATTGTACTGCCTGAACTTACGTATAAAATGACTTCTAAACATGATAATTTTGGAGATATTCCCTGTTTACATTTCAGGAACTCTGCAGGACAGTAATGTCTCTCAGGTCCTGTAGAAAGCTGCTCTCTAGTGGCTAATGGGAAAGACCAAGAATTAGGAGAATATAAAATGAAATCACTTCCTTTATTTAAAAGTCCTTATCCATTTGTTTTCATTTTCAGCTTATTGCACACATACATAACCGTGATGTTGAACAGCACTAATTCAAACATTTTGAATAGTACTGTAAAAGGCTTCATTTACTTACATGTCAAGGTACAGGGGGGCAAAGAGGAAGAGGAAAACTGAGGAACAACTCATTTTATTTGTGGATAAAATGAAACTACAAGAAATTTACCTCAAGTTTGGGTTTAGTAATACTTTTTGATAGGTAACTTTTGTCTATCCAGGGATAGGTATTGCAGTGCTGGTCCTAATCACCTATTCCTCTTCAATTGTTCAGATCCTCTGTGGTCGTTAGCAAGTCTACATATATAATTAAATTTGGAGATCTGTAACTGTGCCTTTTATCCAATGACTCTTGTAAAAAGACATGAAACACTACCGTCTTAATTTTTAATAAGGACTTGAAGGACAAGTAGGCTAGAAATCTCCCAAAATTCATCTAGGTGAATACACCAACATGGAGCTGACAGTGATGTACGCAGTCTCTGCTTGCACTGAAGACAACTTTTAGGTGGCACTTTTCTTTTGTTATCAAGAACCTGAAGAGAGCCATCTATCCATTTATAACAAACATCTGTTACTTATATTGTTATCTGGTTCTAATAATGTATGCCATTAAAAAAAAGCAAGACTGTCAGGTACATTAACAATAAATTGATGGTGTTCCTGAAGCTTTAAAAGTATACAAAATATGAAATATTCTTTCTCTTATTTAGCTGCTTCATATCAGCATAGCTAGCATGGCACCAAGAGGAGACACATCTGGTGGGTTATGTATCTACAGGATACACCCCCACTCAATACTGTCATTGCTGTAATAAGAACAAACCAGTCAGTGTATTTTGAAATGAAAAAAATGAAAAAATATCACTCGGATATGGCAGATTAGTGCCACATCATGCAAGCTGGAGCACAAGACGGAAAAAAAAAAAATTTGCAAGCTTAAAGTGCAATATTATGAAGAGAAAATAGATACTCTATTAAGTCTGGATGGGAAGAAAACAATGGCAGATGGAAGACTCCACTGCATGCTTCATGAGCCACCCACCAACCACTGCATGTTGGCCAGTAAAAAAGCTACACCTTATTAAGTTATAAAAGGGAAGGTGAATTTGGCATTAGTGGAAAACTGCAGTAATTTTGATTACTGATGAACAGCTGTCTCTAAACAAAAGAAATTCAAGTTCTGCTTTGAAAAGAGCAGATATAACTGAAATAATGAGTTGGGGGCAAGGCACACAAGACATCGCAGATAACCATCCTTTTAACTCTTTCTATACAACTCAAACTTGAAGCTTTTCATACCTAAACCAGCAATCCATTTGCTATGAGCCAGAGAATACGAATGAACATGAAATCATAAGTTGGTTGGATAAGGGAGTTTCCTAGGACTTTGCAGTTTCCTTGAGATGCCAGTAGCGAAGAGTTTTAGACCCCTTGACTTTGTAAAATTACGTTATGCTACACAACACATATCTTCTTTGAAGAACAAAAATATTAAAATAAAAAAGGTGATTTTAAGAGACCTCCAAATCACAATTACAGCCCTTTCTTCTTGTGAATCCACAAACAGAAGTAACTAGAGATAACAAAAACCACACTTGGTATCAGAAGTCTCTAGGAAAACTGCATTATTGTAGCAATAATACAACAATTTCATTGACTTAGAAAGCAGCAGTGATATCAATGGCAAACAGATAATGATTAAAAGCAACACAAATCTGGACACAGAAAGTATTAAGGTAGGGAATCAAACTTCTTTTCCTGCTATTTAAAGGCAGCAAACATGGATTTAAGCTGAACCAGGCTGACACTTAGCATTTGCAAAAACGTGACTTATGTACCTATATAAGATGGGCTTACAAATCCGTGCTTATGACTGTGGTTTTTTACTCATTTGGTTCATTAAGCTAGGCAATGGGAAATATAATTCCACTTGCATCTAGATATTATGACTACCATAACAGGCAAGCTATTAATATTGTCTGAGGGATAACATCATCAGATATCTCAACAGAATCAAAATAATATGAAACAATACATTGTAGAAAAAAACTTTTTTTTTTTTGCATGAATACTTGAGACAGTGTTAAGACACAGAGAGATTTATGATCTTATGGTATATGTTAACATGTTTTTTTTTTCATTTCCAATGCGTTTCTTGAACTGTTCTGCCCTGTCACTGTGCTCCTCATTCTGTCCTTCACTGGCAAATCTATGTAGAATTGAGGAACCCCATGCTGTCCTTCCAAAGTGTTTTCATTGGATTTTGCTTAACACAAGTTTGTGTGACTGCAATACTGCTAGGGCAGCATTTCATCACTAAATCTGATTAAACTATTGAAACCCCATGAATGTATAAAGCAGATATGTTCACAAAAAATGGAAGTCATATTAAACTGGTACTGTTCACTCTCTATATACTTTCTTCAGGAGAATTTTTATGGGAAATTCCCTCAGGTTTTGGTGATTACCTTTTTATTTTTTTAACTTACCACTATAAATTAAGACATATGCCATTAGTGAACAAAATTAAAAGCCTCATAGTTATGAGAAATATGAAGCCTAGCCACAATTAAAAAAAAACAAAATCAGATGGAAGAAATTGTCTGTAACTCATACTGTTTTCATTCTAGTACAATTAATTAACTCATATTTTACTTGTAAACCTGTGCTGTGCTCTGCAGGCAGAGGGGAACTTGCCCTGTGCCAGACATGGCCAGTTCCAGTGGGCTCCAACTCACCCATCCTGGGGCAGGGCTGAGCCCCCCAAACATTGCCTCGGGGAAGTGTGTGTAGGGATGGGCAGGACACAGCCCATGAGCAATTAATGAGGGGAAAAAGGTGTGAGGAACAGCCCTTTGAGGCCCAGGATGGAGGTGGGGAGGAGGAGGTGTTCCATGTGCCTGGACAGAGCTCCCTGCAGTCCCTGGACAGAGCTCCCTGCAGTCCCTGGAGAGGCCAGGCTGGAGCAGGGAAACAGCGTAAGGCAGGAGTGGGAAGAGGATCTGTCATAGGCTGATCCTAACCCCCTATTCCCCATTCCCATGCACAAGTCAGGGTGGGGAGGTGGAGGAGTTGGGAATGACAGAGTGCAGTTGAGGCTGGGAAAAAAAGCCGGGCAGAGGGTAAAGTGTTTAGTGTTTGTTTCCCACCATCCAAATCCACTTTAACTGGCAATAAATTAAGGTAATTTTTTTTCCCAAATTACATCTGTGTTCTCCTTGACAATAATTGGTGAGTGTTCTCCTTGCCTTTATCTCGTCCCATGAGCTTTTTCATCTATTTTTTTTGTGCCTGATCTGTTGAGGAAGGGGAGTGAGAACAACAGGGCGAGCACAAGGCAGCTGGCCAAGGTCAGCCCACCACATGGCTTTGACAAACTTAAAAGCAGGACAAAAAATACTCCTCTTAATAATTTTGATTCTGATTAAAGATCTCTAAGGATTTTTATAATGGTTCACTATCCCTGCAGAAGTCCACAAAAACTGCAGCTGGTGGTTCAGCACCTTTGGGGCTCTCAATTTTCAAAAATATCTTTGCCCAGAAATGGTTTATACCAATTAGATGTATACATAGCACAACAGCTGGTATTAGTAAAAGTAGTATCATTGATCAAAATTTCTTTGAAAGATAATTTCTGTGACTTTTCAAAATTTGAGCTGTTTTACCAATCTGCATGAAAAATACTCTTAAAATCAGGAACTATAGGGCTGCTGGAGCTATGGTGACTCTATTCTACCCTAACTTACCTGACTTATTCTATGAAGCCTTCAATTATTTTGGTTGAGCTTGCCTTGTCTTGCTGGCCTTTACAGAAAACAGAAGGCACAAAAGATAACTGATGTTTCCCCATCTGTTTTCTTAATAAATGCCCTTTGCTACAAAGGACTGGTGTGCAGACAAGAAAATAGGACTCACTTATCAAACGATACACTCAGTGCCGCCAGAGATCCAAGCTGTGTTTTGATAAGGATTTCCTGGTTGATGTGACAAATTTGTGCCTGAATCTCAGAGGTATCTTAGGCATCTGGCAAAAACACTTCATCCAGATCATGAAAACAAATCACTTTTAATTAGTAAAGACCTAAGCCCATCTCTCCCTACCCCTATAAAAAACCAAAACAAAACAAATAAACAAAAAAACCCCAAACAAAACAAAACAAAACAAAAATCTCCAACTAAAATAAAATACATCTAGCTCTGACATTTGGAAACATGACGCCATGCTATTTCCTAAAGGCCCAAATGACAAGACTATATAACAGAAAAAAGCCAAAATCAAAACCTGACTTGTATGTAAACATAAACCCTTCAATTTGCAATCAGAAAAATCCATAAGTGATTACTCCAGTCAACGCTCACAAATTATTCGTCTGGTTTTGGATAAATTTTAAATGCAGCTGTTGAAATAATAAAATGTTTTCAAATACAGACAGTTAACAGCATTTTTTTTTTTTCTGGTCAGATATTTTATTACAGATAATGCCCTGTATCTTTAAACAAAAAGAAAAAATAATCTGGATGCACCCTTTGTTTAAACTTCCCCACTGTTACTAATTTCAACGTACTAGATCCTTCCAATGTAATTGGCCAAAAGTGCTTTTCATGCCGATGCTGTGATTGCAAAGTACTTTATCAAGGATGCTGCAGTCCCTGCACTGTGCATGAAGGACAGGTTCTGTTTGACTCTATCCCCCATTGTGTATTTGGCTTTCTCCACAATACCCTCTGTTACCACATAAAACTGGGTCTTCATCTTTTTTACCTCAGACAAAGGAAACCCAGACAACGAGCTCCCGGACATGCTGTGGTCATAGGTGTACCATTTACAAAAATAATTTAAAAAATATTCACAATAAAGTTGAAAGAATCAATTTATCCTACTTCACTCAGAATAACCTAATTGTTCAGGTGCCATGTGTGTGATGTCTTTTTTGGCACTGTGTGTTATAAGCCACTGCCAGAGGCAGAACTTTGAGATAAATCAATGATCATTCCCACATGCCAAACCAAGAAACTGTCAATAGGGTGAGGCACGTTCCACTTTAAATGCCTGCAGCACCTTCCCTATGTCTTAGTAAGGAATGGGGTCTCTGACTGGATTAGTCCTGATAAGCCTGGGAAGGAAGCAATACATTTCCCAGAGAGCTATCACTCTGGAGAAAGTAGCAAGGAGACAAAAGGGTTTATGGACTAAAAAGCTCTTTGGCAAAAGGTCAAACAATATATGAGTATAATTCTTCAAGGAGAAAAGACAAGAAGATATTGAAAATGTTACTTTACAAAGCAAAAGAAAAAACTCACAAACTGATGAAAGAGCTGAGATAAAAAGAAATCTGTGGCATAACAACTAGACAATTTTGCGATGCTTTTCTCAACAGACTGAAGTTTCTGGATTTGAAATAGTTCTTTTGGAAAAGGATTTCCTGAATTAGTTTTATAGACTACTTCTCTGGATACAGATCTCTCTAACAACATGCAGAACACCAAGAGTGAGGATAATTGTAATTCTCATACAGTGGATATTGTTGTCTCTGCAATTCCTGAAAATGGATCAACAGAATTAACTTAACATCTGAAACGGGAACAGAAAAAAGCATGTTGTCTTGTTCCTCTTGTGAAGACGAGATATTGTGACTTTTTTCCTTTCACTGGGAAAAATACTTTTCTACAGTATAAAAGTATTAATACCTTGGAGTGACACATCATGAAAACAGTTTTCAATTCTAAATTCTTCCTGAGATCAACATATACAGGATCGTGTTTTTCTTTTGTATGTACTTTGTATTATGTAAAAAATGGGAACTTTTTAATAATCTTTGCTGAAATAAGTTCACTGTATAATCATACTTTGCTGTCAATGAACCTTTGGTAAGCCCTCAGCCAAGCATTTCAGAAATGGTCTTTCAAGCCATAAAATATCTCCTTTTTTTTTTTTTTTTTTTTTTTTTTTTTTTTTTTTTTTTTTTTTTTTTTACTGCATAGGGTTGAAAAAGGGTAACCAAAACATGCCTGTCTCAGAGTTTTCTATATCAGGCCTAACTCACACCTTTAGCAAGCACATAAGATTAATTGAAACATCCTTGAAACCATTGTTGCATTGACATTTACAGCACAGATTTCTTCGTGACACATTGCTGCCTCAGTTTCAATACGACTTCTCTGACCTGAAGAAAAAGGATTGATACATAGACATTAAATCTGACCAGTTGTAGTGATGAACAGACCAGCTAAATCACTGTCCATAAACCACCACTGTCACAATAGCCTTGATCCTTGTTCTGTCCTTTATGACCTTCTGATTGTCTAGCAATAAGTCCAGGGACTAACATCAACCCAGAGTCTTCAAAAGCCCTCTGTATCTCCCTTCCCAGGGCTCCCAGCAATGACCTGAGGAAATGACAAGATCACACTGTGGTGGTTCTGAGTCATATCCACACTGAAAGGTGCATATGAAGGTACACTGAATGGATGTACTACGTTGTTGAATTAGTGCCACCAAGTAGGCAGGAAACAATATTTAGGAGATCAAGACAAGACATGCACCTCAAACAGAATTCAAAATTTCATGTGCAATGTTAATTTTTATTCTTTAAAAGATGCTCTGTCATTTATATGAGCTTGTCCTAAGTAACTGAGATTATGAAATTGCTTTTAGATTTCTTGTTTTGCACTTTCCCTCCTCTTACCTCCTTGGTATCAAATTCAGAATACATTCCTGATTCTGCAAAAGTTCAGTCTTAAACTTCATTTTACATCTATTCCAACAAAAACATGAATCAAACCAAGCTTTGCTGAGAAGAATGGCAGCTTGGTTGTTTGAGCAATACTTAGCAATGTACACTTTTCAATAAAATATTCAGTCAAACATAACTAAAACAGCAAAAACCATACTGATTTTAAAAACTCATACTGGATGGAATTTATTCTAGAACAGATGGCTGGAATAATGCCAGTGCCCTTAGTGAAAAACACTTATGCTTATAGACCATTCTGACATCCGGAGATCCCTGCTGCTTAAAAAACTGTACAAGAATGTAACACATAAAACAATGTCTCCATTTGCCAAACAACATGTGATGCAAATGACTTTCTAAAGAAAATAGAGCAGAGCAGCCTTAACCTCAGGCTGAGGATATTGACCAACGTTTCCAGATTTTTGAAACACTTGTTATGGTACACCTTCACACAGTTTCAAATATTCTTTTTTCTAAATTAAGAAGACTTTGCTTAATATTCCAAGGATTTCAGAACAACAAAATTGGAATTCCGTTACTGTGTTTACACACTTGTTTGAAGACTGTAGGAGACAATGCATCTTTTTCAAAACTTCGGGATGGCCCTTGCATTGCTCTTTTACTTTCTCAGTGTGTAATAGGAGAAAGTAAAATCTGTGGATTTAGAAATGTTTGAGGAGTTTCCAGGAAAAACGTCAGGATGACACTTTGCTGCCTTGGAAGAAAAGGCTAGATTATTTTGCCTAAATCCAAATGCGGTCCCCAAACCAAGTTCCAACAACTCCTTTTTCCAGCAGATTAATTCTGAAGGTGGCTAAAGTAACCAGGTTGGCTTACCCTGTTTACTCATCTGTATGTGCTCAAAACTGCTTCAAAAGGCTCGAGAGATGACATTTCTTACCAAAGGCTCCATTATGGTCTAGAACCAAGCAACTAGACAGTATTTGAATTCCATTAAAATGGAGCTTATCACCTGTTTGACAGCTTAGTGGTTAAGCACTGCTCCAGAAAGCAACCATTCTAAGCTGCACACAGCCTCTGGTGTTCCCCAGAAGGGCACTACATGGAGCAGGGCCATGTAAGAACTCCGAGTCAGGTGCATAACCAAAACACTCACGCTAAGCCGGCTAAAGCATCCATACCAACACTGCAGGTCTTCAGCTGCCTGTTGCCACTTGCTTTTCAAGAATTTGAGGTAATCAGTCTGGCAGCTAGAGATGCTAGTCAGCTTTAGAGTATACTGACACCCGAGACAGACAGAGGCAAACTTTTGATGTACAGTGGAAGCTAATGTTGGGCCTCTAGATAAGGTTTTGCTCTAAATTTAAATGCATAATAGGAATGAAAAAAAAAAAAAAAAAAAGCAAGGCTTAAAGTGTCTACCCTTTCTTGAATAAAATTGCCCAGACAGCCGAATTTCTACTGTGATGTATAATGAGTTCCATAATGACCTTTGCACACGTAAGCAAATCCATGCCTCTTTCTTTACTTAGTCCTTTTCCCACTTACAAACCAGGTGCCCAAACCCATGAAGTGTGTGTGGTGTGAGAGTTCACGGTGTACAAACAAGATAATTTCAGCCACTTACAGATTAAAAAAAAAAAAAAAAAAAGGGCAGGAATAATAAATAACTAGATTTGGAGGCAGCTCTCACCTCAAGATATAACAGCCCAATGAGTGTTAATCACTAATCCAGGAAATGGAACATCTGATGATGACACAGAAAAGGTGGGAAGAACATGCTTGTATCCCAGCCATGTAAAGGATTTGCTTTCTAATACAGAGCAGGTAGATAATCATATGGCTTTCATAAAAAGAATAAAGTTTTACATCCTCACTGACAGCGAGTGTGTCTCCATAACTATAACCGTGTATTTTTCCTCGTTCACTCTCCCTTCATAATCTTGTATTCTTGGCTTTTTGGTGTAAGGGAGACATACAAAAACGTGAGAAAATATGAAGAGAAACAGGAAAAATGAGCTACGATTAAAAAGCTTAAATTTGTAATCCACAGAAAGAAAAATTGTGATTGAACTCTATAAATACATTCTAAATATAAATACAAAAGCTAACAATATAAGAATAAGAGTATGTGAACCCAGGAAGGAGGAGTAACAGCTTGTTGTTGCGAAAGAAAAATTTTGGCAGAACATAAAATAATGTCTTCCCAATAACAAGAATACTGTGGAAAAGAAATGGATTCCTCAAGGAAAACAGGCATGACAAAAAAATTTTGTACATGTTCAACAACTATTAAAACCTTTCACTAGTGAATTACTAACAACATTATCTAATGGAATAAAAGTGGCTTTCGAAGGATCACAACAAATAATTAACTATTTATGTGATAAAAGAACTAAGATTCTGTGGTGCTAGAGTTGACAATTTATGCAGTTATTCATAAAAAAAGAAAAAATAATAGGACTTACAGCACCTCAAGCTTAGCCACACTGTATCTGATAAAAATGCATTTGGGAAAATAGAAAAGATTATTAGGCTATTTTAATAGGGAACAGAGGAGTTTTAAATAAAAAGGAAGACATGAAATATAAAAAATAAAAACATATAGCAACTAAATCCATTAAAAAATTCTAAATACTAACATTTATAAATAAGGATCTAACAAAATCAATAAATAATACATTATTATTATTGTTTATTTTTTCCTAAACTGACGTTATAACATACATTGATGGCAGAAAATGAATCTTATCTCTAAAATAGGACATGAATATGCATACATAGACAGACAGTTAAATAGTGAAGAAAGCTTGATAAGAAATTTAATGTAGCATTACAAATGCAGATAAATTCTCTATAATTTATTATTAGACTACACATTAGTAAACCAGAAAAACTGAAGCCATGATAACATACGTGATTATACTGAACCTCAGTTAAGGGCATGTTTTCTGATTGTCTTAATTGTCCAAGTCCAAATTTGGAACTGAACCACAGAGCAGCACGATAGTATTTTGATTTACGAATTGCTCTTATTCTATTCCATTTGAGAAAAAGGAGTTTCAAGTGTGAAACAGTAAGACTGTATTTCAGACATACTTGGTATTTCAGACATAGTCTATGAGAACAAGTTCCATGTTCTATAGGATTTATCTTTTAAGCCCTAAAATGATAATTACATTTAAATTACTCTCCAATTCCATTGCATTAACATAATTATGTGTCAACTAACAAGATGTACTTATTAAATGGAGAATTTCTGGCCCATTTACACATGTAATAACATGCTATTGTTAAATTTATTGTACACCTAACAATACTTTGCCTAGCAACTCGGTCCCACTGAAAATGGTGTCACTAAATAACTAGCTCTATTTCCTGTTGACCTCAATGAACTCCTCAGTGCTCTTTAAAGAATATAAAACTTAGCATTGTGCTACTGCACTTCTCTAATGAAAAACATACACTTTAAACACAAGTCTAGAGTAAGTGTTGTCTTAAAACTGCAATGCTCTCTTCACGCTAGGAAGGAATATTGCCTTTGCAACAGGTGCAGTAAAAGCAAGAGTAAGGTTTTGCTTTAATTTTGTGCCAAATTCACAAAGACATCTGGAGACATCTGGAGAATTAAACTTCGTAATTTCAGTGGTTTGGTGCTGAACCCAGGAAACAAAATTTTCTTCTTTCCCCTACTAGTACTAGCACTAGCACTAGCAAAAGTTCTGGAATAAATTATTTCCTTCTTCAAAATTGGGCCTTCAAAGTGAGGATTTAGTCATCCTAGTGCAAACTGTTAACTTGTTTAATCTGTACACACACAACATATATATATACATATATAT
>WAAE01026519.1:0-10346 GCA_013400495.1 Nicator chloris
CTGTGCTGTCTCAAGCCCCATCTCTCCACATCTCCCTCTTTTTCCATTCCTGCTTCCCCCCTGCTGCTTGTGCCCCCCCTGTGCTCCCGAGCCTCACCCCTGGCTGGTTTTCCCGCAGCTCCGTGCGGCGGGATCCTGACGGGCCCGGCGGGGGTGATCCTGTCCCCGCAGTACCCAGAGCCATATCCCCCGGGGAAGGAGTGTGACTGGCAGCTGACCGTGTCCCCTGACTATGTCATTGCCCTGGTGTTCAACGTGTGAGTAGCCAAGGGTTTGGTGCTCTGGGAGGGATCAGCTGGGGGCGCGTGTCCTTCCCGCCGGGAAGGGGGGAAAAGAGGAAATGTTGGGGAAGATGGAACAGGAGAGCCTTATAAATAGGATTGCTTGGCAAAAGATTTTGAAAATATGAAACCTATCAGCGAGGTAGAAATGGCAGCAAGCTTTGAGATGTAGGATCCCGAGCTGTCAGTGACTGAACAACTGGAAAAGGCAATGGTTCAGCAGCTGAAGGAGAATCTCTTTGGATTGAACAACACCCTCAGCAGTTAAAGGGATGCCAAGGGCCCAAAGGTCAGAAGAAAGAAGGGTTTAGAAAGTAGTTTTTAGGTTTTAAAATGTAACACAGCATGGTGATGTAGTAATCCTTACAGGCTGGATGTAAATTCTACAGGATTTGTGTCTTGCACTGGTTGGTTGGTGTAAATTAGAATGTTCAGCACAGAAGGAGATATAATGTGTTGTAACAGGAACTCATCTCCCTTTTTGGGCACGCTTTTAGCTGTGGCTGGCAGCTCAAGCAAAGCTCTTGTACCCATGACCTGGGCAATAAACCACATGTCTCAAGAGCTGCCCTGGACTCCAGAGATCGCTCGTCGCTGTCTCCACTCCCCGTGTCTCTCCTACAATGCAGGAGCCTGATGTGAGAGATGTGGGACTCCAGGTGGCTCTTCAGATGTGCTGTTTATTGCACAGATGAAACCACAGCAGTCATGGGTCGTGGGTGGCAGAGCCAAGCCTAAAGCTGCCAGCTGCAGCTTTCAAGGCAAGCCTGAAGCCACCTCAGCTCTGGTTACAATGCATTTTATATTTTTCTTTGCCAAGCATCTTAATGCATAGTAACCAATCAGCATCATACACAATACCTTTACCGTTTTCTATAGCCCATCATAACTACTGCCATCACCATATTATGGTCATTTCTGTCCAACCACGTCGAGCTGCAATGTTACAGTTTAAGCTTAAAGTTGTTTATCTGTTTACTTGCAGTGGAAAATGCTTAGACCTTTTCTTTCCTTGCTACATGGGCATGTTGGTTTGCCTGTGGTATCTCCTGCTTTTCCTAAGACCTATTTCTGCTTGCTAAAAACATCTTTTTTGTTTGTGGCCAACATATCCTTTCCTCTAGCCATAAAACCTCCTTCCAGCTCAAGTTAACCTTTGCCTTCTCAGTTGTCCAGTAATGACTGGCTCAGCAATTCTTAATTCACACATCTTTTATCCTTCTATATCAAAACTTGCTTCCACCTCTATTCCGCTTCCAGGTTCCACACTCAGAGAGCTTTCTGCCAACATCCATATCTGTGAAACTCTCCTGTCAAACTTTCATCTTTCCCAACAAGTAAATGCACAGACCACTGCCCTAAATTTAGCAAACAAAGAAAACAAGCAAAGGAAAAACCACTGCATGAATTGGTGTTCCTGCCCCGTTACAAACTAAAGTGATGACATTCTTCTGGTAAGAATGTTGGCAGCCAATGGATGGAAACAGTGAGATAAGATTGACTGGGAGAATCTAAAGGCAAAGCAAGTATTAGTCAATAAGTAGAATTATAGTAAATATCTAGGGTTGGAGCAGTTTTGTTAAGTAGATAAGTTATATGTTATAATATAACTTCTAGTTATAACTATAACTAAAACTAAAAAATAGTTACAATAGAACTGTAATTAACTAGGTAAGAGTTATATGTATGTAATTTTGATAATAATATTTGATTTTTTTTTGCCAAGTCAAATAGGAGGAAGAAGTTTTAAAGTTTAATTTTGACTCTCATTTTCTTCTTATAGTGTATGTTAACAAATCTATCAATACCTTGAAGTTTAGGCCTGCTTTGCTTTTCCCCTAATCCCACCTCACAGAGGGAAAAACACTCAGACCACTGCACTAAACTTAGCAAACAGGCGAACGTAAAACCACCACAGAAGGAACCAACCCAAAGCTGCTGGAACTATCCCATGCCCCGGGATAATCTGTTCTGATGATCTTCTTTTGGGGGAGATCCTCATCTTCCAGCTGCAGCTCCTCTGTGACACACAGAATTGATCTGGGGCAGCCCGGGAACCCCTGCGGCAGCTCAGGCTCTGTCTCCTGACTCCATCCCCACCCCTCCCTTCCTCCCACGTGGGCTGGAGGCAGGAATGTCCTCTGCCTGGCAGGGTTTTGCAGCAGGAGCAGCTGGCAGCAATGTCCTGCTTGGCAGAACTTTGGAGCAGGAGCCATCAATCCCTGCCCTGGGGCTCCCACACCCCAGGACCTCAACCCAGAGCTCTCCGGGGATGCGTCCCTACTCCAAGCTCTCTTTTGCAGCTTCAGCCTGGAGCCTGGCTATGATTTCCTGCACATCTACGATGGGCCTGACTCCCTGAGCCCCCTGATTGGGAGTTTTTATGGCTCCCAGCTCCCGGAGAGGATCGAGAGCAGCAGCAACAGCCTTTTCCTGGCGTTCCGGAGCGACGCCTCCGTCAGCAACGCCGGCTTCGTCATCGAGTACACAGGTGAGGGCTGAGGGCACACCTGGCCCAGCACCTGCCTGGGGCTTTCCCTCTGCTCCTTCCACCTCGTTGGAACAAGTGGGAGAGGCTCTGGATGCTGTGGGATACTCCTTCCAGGGGGAATTCTGGTGTTTTGCCACCCCCAAAGCAGAGGGTGGAGAAAGGGAGGGATGGAGTCACTCTCGCCAGTGGGAGGAGAAGGGAGGTGAAGAGGAAGGGAATGAAACAGGAAAAGAGGAAAAGTGGTGCTCAAAGTGTCCAAAATTTGTGCACCAGGACCCCACTGAGCCCAGGAGAAGCCAGGATTTAAAGGTTGAGGATACGAATGTGTGATGGGCAGTGGGGGTTGACCAGTGTGTGGCTCCCAAAACAGGGAATTGGTGCTCCAGGAGAAATAAATCCCATCCTTTTGTGCCCCGTTCACCTGGATCACCTGGTGCAGCTGCTGTGGGCAGGAAACCATGGGATCACCTGATTTTTCCTGCAGAAAAGCAAAAGCAAGACCTGTGGGCTTTACAGTTTCCTGTTTCTCCTTCCACACCTCCCCCAAAATCTGAGAGCCCCTGATTTAATGCTTAAGCACACTTGAATTGTTCCCAGAGCCACTGCTCTCAGAAAAGCCCTCATCTTTAATGAGCAATTTCCAAATGACAAAAGAGCAGGATTAATCAAAGCCTCTAATTATACTGCAGGCAGAAAAAAAAATAGGAGGAAAAAAAAAAGCCACAAAAAAAAAAAAGCCGTTAGAAGAAGAAGAAGAAGAAGGAAAGAAATATCTAAGTCCTGACAGCTCTGTAGTGTTCCCTGGAATTTTTATATGGAAATGGAATTTTAAACTCTGCAGGGCAGAGAATTTTTCACTCTCTACCTGCCAGGAGGGTGGAGCAAGGTGGGGTTTGGCCTCTGCTCCCAGGGAACAGGGACAGGAGGAGAGGGAACAGCCTCAGGTTGTGCCAGGGGAGGCTCAGGTTGGACATCAGCAGGAATTTCTGGTGGAATTTCTGATGGAAAGGGTGCTCAGGCCTTGGAAGGGGTGGAATCCCTTCCAAGGACGTGGCACAAGGAATAAATAAAAGAATCCCAGACTGGTTTGGGTTGAAAAGGACCTTAAAACCCACCCACGGGCAGGGACACCTTCCACTATCCCAGGTTGCTCCAAGTTCCATCCAGCCTGGCCTTGGACACTTCCAGGGATGGGGAATCCAAGATTTCTCTGTGCCAGGGCCTCCCCATCTCAGATTTGATTTGTCCTCGTGGCACTGGGTGCTCTGGGCTGGTGACAAGGTGGGGATGGGTCACAGCTTGGGCTCGGTGATCCCGAAGGGATTTTCCAGGCCATCAAAATTTTGCCTTACTGCTTGGATTTTTGGGTGCCTGTGTGGGAACTGGAGCCTCCCTTCTCCCAGTGCTGCTGTGCTGAGCACCACAGGAGGGTCTGGAGCAGCCGGAACCCAAACCAAACCCAAAACCCAGACCCTGCAAACGGTGCCGGTCCTTGTGAAAATCCCCCAAATTCCCAGATGGAAAAAAAAAGCCTAAAAACCCTCCCACCTCACTGATGAAAACAGCAGGGGAGCTGTGCCAGAGGAATGAAAATCCTGGGAATTCTTTGCCTGCAGAGAACCCCCGGGAGTCCTGCTTTGACCCGGGGTCCATCAAGAACGGCACCAGGGTGGGCACGGACCTGAAGCTGGGCTCCACCATCACCTTCTACTGTGACGGGGGCTACGACATCGAGGGGGGCCCCACCCTCACCTGTGTCATGGGAGGGGATGGAAAACCCACCTGGAACAAGCCTCGTCCCACCTGTACAGGTAAATCCCACGGGAAAGGGCGGGGGGGAAGGATCTGCCCGGAGTCGTCACCCGTGGGAAAGTGGGTGTTCATTTAGAGGGGTTTCCTCAGTTTTTCCATCATTTTTTAGGAGTTTTCCCAGGAATTCTTTTTCATCGTTTTTCAGGGTTTTAACAGGTCTTCTTTTAACAGGAAGAGCTGGTTTTTGGGAGCTTTTCTGAGCTTTCTTTGGAGACAGACGGGAAACTGGGCACGGCTGATCCAGTGCCTGACACATCCCGAGTGCCTGGCACAGGGCAGGAGTCAGGAATCCACTCAAAGCCTGGCTAAACCTGGCCCTTGCTAATCCAAACCCTCAGTCTTGGGTGTTCCTGAGCCAGGGCAGAGCTCAGTGACAAAACAAGGGGTTTTTTTATTAGGGTTTCTCTGTGGTTATTTCGTTTTTTCTGATTTCATGGTTTGCAGTCAGACTTGAGCTGGGAAGGGAATCAAGAGGCAGCTGGTGGGGGGAAGGAATGAAATCCCTAATTTGGGAAGGCTCTGGCAGGGAAAACTGAGGGCAGGTGGGAAAAGGAGCTCATCCCGAGCTGTGAGGTGGGGAAGAGTGCAGATCCCACATTAATGGCGTGGTTTGATAGTTCCACGTGGAGCCAGCACGAACTCGGGGTGGGATAAACCTGATTTTTCCAATGAGAACGTTCAGGGAGCAGCACCTGGAGCAGGGAATTGTGGCTGGGGACATTTCCCAGGCTCCAGGGATGCTCCATGATCATTTCCCTTGCAGCTCCCTGTGGAGGGCAGTACACAGGCTCGGATGGAGTCGTCCTGTCCCCAAATTATCCCCAAAACTACACCAGTGGCCAGGTGTGCCTGTACTCCATCGTCGTGCCCAAGGACTATGGTACCATGCTTGGAACTTTTATGGGATTCTCTTCTTGCAACTCCTGTTTGCTGGGTTTTTAGTGCTCATTTTTTATAAGTGCATCCAGAACTGGAGATAAGGCAGGTGGGAGAGTAGCAAGTGGTGCTGTGGGGTGCTCTTTGTGCTGGAGTCGGAGAAAATTCTGGATTTGTCCAGGTTTTGTCCAAAGCTCAACCCAACGGGAGCCAATTACAGCTGATCAATAATTATTGGCCCTCGGTGGAATTCTGCACCTCGTGTTCCATGGGCAGGGAAAGGGGATGATCACAGAGAATTCCCAGTGGGCTGGGGATCAGTGGGAAAAATGTCATGGCAATGAACCCGGGGGAGGCTGGTGCTGCCTCTGGAATTTGGGGATAAATAAAGGGCTCCCATTTTTCCAGGCTGTCACTGGGGCCTTGTCCCTGCCTGGGAGAAAGGCAGCTGAAACAAGGGACAAAGGTTGTGCTGGGAAAATAGGTCCCAGTTTGGAAGGCTGGGAATCCTGGGGGGTCCTGTGCAGGGCCAAGGGTTGGACTCGATGGGCCTTGGGGTCTGTTTCAGCTCAGGGGATTCCGTGATTCCATGGAAATGCCTTGGCTCCCTGGCCTGGCTGTGTAGGGTGGCAGTAGGGACAGCAGTGGGGTGACAGTGGGGACAGCAATGGGACAGCAGTGGGGTCATCACTGGGATGGCAATGGGGACAGCAGTGGGATGGAGTGAGGACAGCAGTGGGGATGACAGTGACAGCAATGGGGGTGACAGTGTGATGACCATGGGGACAGCAGTGAGGATGACAGTGTGATGACAATGTNCGGGGTTACCCTGGGGGCAGCAGTGGGGTGACCCTGGGGACAGCAGCGGGGGGATGCTGGGGGCAGCAGTGGCCGGTCCCAGCCCTGTCCCTGTGCCTGTGCCTGTCCCTGTCCCCGCAGTGCTCTTCGGGCAGTTTGCCTTTTTCCAGACGGCGCTCAATGACGTGGTGGAGGTGCACGATGGCCCCACGCAGCACTCGCGCCTGCTCAGCTCCCTCTCGGGCTCTCACTCAGGTAGGGAGCTGCTCCCTGTCCCTGTCCCCTGTCCCTGCTGGGCAAAGCAGCTCTGTCACGGCTGGCACCCAACACCTGCCCCCTGTGCCCCCTGAGGGTCGCTCATCCCTCCACCTCTGTCTCTCCCGTTTTCCCTCCTCCCCACCCAGGGGAATCTTTGCCGTTGGCCACCACCAACCAGATCCTCATCAAGTTCAGCTCCAAGGGTCAATCCACAGCCAAAGGCTTTCATTTTGTCTACCAAGGTGAGTCCAGGTGTGTTCTGGAAGTGTCCTCGGGTCACTCCCAGGGGTATCCTGAGTGTCCTGAGCTGCTTTTGGTGTCTGGGGGTTCTGAGCAGGGAATATCACAGGGAATTAGGATTCCTTTGGGAGCAGAGCTCTGGCAGGGCTGTCTGGCTGCTGTGGGTACTTCGTATTCCTCCCTTTGATTCCCACTCAGCCTGAACCCTGCACATCCCAGGATTAGCATCAGCCCCATCCCAGCGTGGTGCCCGGAGTCACACAGGGAATTTGGAGATTTATCCCACAGCAATTCTTCCCAGTGGCATTTTTAGCACTTCGCTGGGTGTAAGCAGCTGAAATCCCGTCTGGCAGCTCGGAAATCCTCCCTCTGTGCGTGTCACAGCCTCGGGGCTGTCACACTCCTGCCCCTTGATCCTCTCAGTAACAGCTTTGTGCTGCACTGGGCGAGAACAGCTCAGGGATTTTATGGGAGTAAATAGTAAATGATGCACGGAACAGTGAGAAAACAGAAGGGATTTCTCACCCACGTGCTCCCTGGAGTTATCTGTGGGAACATCCAGGCCTTCGCTGCAAAGAGGGGACAGACACTGGCATGACCTGAGCCTTCTCCAGGGGTGAAGCCAAGCGTGGTTTGGATTTTGGAGTAGTTAGAGATCTGTTCTCTTGAATTCCTGCCTAATGAGTGTGAAACAGCCGTGGCTGTGATTGCAATCTTCAAAGAGCTCAGCAGAGCAAAGGTTTTGATGAAACCAGGGAAGGTTTCCTCCTCCCTCCTGCAAGGCTGCATGAGAAGCAAGAGCAAAAGGGCGAGCTGGCCCTGATTTGGATCTGCCTGGCCAGACTCTAATTAGCTAAACACTCACAAATTTCAAGCAACTCAGAGGAAAATATTAATTGAATTCTTCCTCTGTAATAGACCTGGTTTTCTGATGAGTTTTTCTCCTCACTTACCTGCCAGACTCATTCCTGTCTTTGACTGTAATTCCCACTACTCAACAAGAATATCAACAATTTTAGCACTATCACAGCTTAAATCCCCCTTTTCTTGCTTTTCCAAAGAAGATTTTTTCCAGTTGCTGTTCCTTCATGGCCACAAGGCTCAGAGAGCAGAGGAACCCAAAGGGCTCCCCACAGAGGCTCCTGAATTGGGTAACAAAACAACTTTTTGGGAAGCCACTGCCAAATCCTCTGGTTCTCCTGGGTAAAAACAACCTTTTGATGTGGGGGAAGTTCTCTGGAGGGAGGCAGCAGGGGGTGTTCTGTGTGTCCCAGCTGCTTTTATTTCGGGCATGGAATCATTAAATCATTAAAGTTGGAAAAAAACCTCCAAGATCTTCAAGCCCAACCTTCATCCAAGTGCCCCTGTGCCCACCCAGCCGTGTCACCAAGTGCCACCTCCACTCTGTCTGGCATGGAGCCACTTGAACTGGGATCACTTGAGCTGGCAGAACTGGGAGTGAAATGTTCTTTCTTTCTCTCCTCAGTGGTCATGCTTGGATTCAGCCCATCTTTGGGGTTTGGGTGCTTTGGGATTTAGGAATGATCAGTCAATGGTCATGCTTGGATTCAGGCATTCTTTATGATTTAGATCCTTTGGGGTTTAGGAGTAATCACTCAATGGTCACGCCTGGATTAAGCCAATCTTTAGGATTTAGGTATAATCAGTCAATGGTCATTATTTGATTTGACCAGTTTTTGGGATTTAGGTATAATCAGCCAATGGTCATGCTTGGATTAAACCAATCTTTGGGATTTAGATATAATCAGTCACCGGTCGTGGTTGGATTCAGCTCCTCTCTGGGGTTTAGGAATCATCAATGGTTATGCTTGGATTCAGCCCCACACTGGGATTTAGTTACTTTGGGGTTTGGGAGTGATGAGGTAATGGTCATATTTGGATTCAGCCCCTCTTTGGGGTTTAGATACTTTGGGATTTAGGTGCAGTCCATGGTCATCCTTGGACTCAGCCCCTCTTGGGAAGTTTGGTATAATCAGTCACTGCTCATGTTTGGATTCAGCCCTTCTTTGAGGTTGAGGGATTTAGGAACAATCAGTCAGTGGTCACATTTGGATTCAGCCCCTCTTTGAGGTTGAGGGATTTAGGAACAATCAGTCAGTGGTCACGTTTGGATTCAGCCCCTCTTTGGGGATTCCGGTACTTTGGGGTTTAGATATAATCAGTCAATGGTCATGCTTGTACTCAGCCAGTCTTTGGAATTTAGATAAAATCAGGCCATGGTTATGCTTGGATTCATCCTCTCTTTGTGATTAGTTTGGGGTTTTAGATACACTCAGTCAGTGGTCATGCTTGGATTCAGCCCCGATATTTTAGGGATTTAGGTACAATCAGTCAATGGTCATGTTTGGATTCAGCCCCGATATTTTATGGGTTTAGGTACAATCGGTCAACAGCCAAGTTTGCATTCAACACCTCCTTGGGGTTTCAGTACTCTGGGGTTTAAGTCAATGGTCATGACTGGATTCAGCCCCGATATTTTGGGGGTTTTAGGTACAATCGGTCAGTGATCAGGTTGGCATTCAACAACTCCTTGGGGTTTAAATACTTCAGGATTTAGGTACAACCAGCCAGTGGTCAAGTTTGGATTCAGCCCCAATACTTCATGGTTTTAGGTACAATCGGTCAGCAGCCAAGTTTGCATTCAACACCTCCTCGGGGTTTAAATTCTTCGAGATTTAGGTACAATCAGTCAGTGGTCATGTTTGAATTCAGCCCCTCCTTGGGGTTTAGAGGCTTTGAGATTTAGGTACAACCAGCCAGTGGTCAAGTTTGGATTCAGCCCCAATACTTTATGGGTTTAGGTACAATCAGTCAATGATTGTGTTTGGATTCAGCCCGTCCTTGGGGTTTAGATACTCTGGGATTTAGGTACTTTGGGATTTAGGTACTTTGGGATTTAGGTACAACCAGTCAGTGGTCATGTTTGGATTCAGCCCCAATACTTTATGGTTTTAGGTACAATCAGTCAATGATTGTGTTTGGATTCAGCCCCAATATTTTAGGGGTTTAGATACTCTGGGATTTAGGTACTTTGGGATTTAGGTACAACCAGCCAGTGGTCAAGTTCGGATTCAGCCCCAATACTTAATGGGTTTAGGTACAACCGGTCAACAGCCAACTTTGCATTCCACACCTCCTCGGGGTTCCGATCCCTCGGGATTTCGGTGCAAAACTGACGGATCTTTACCCCAGCAGCCCACACTGCCCAAACTAACGCTGTTCTGTCTCCCTCCTCCTGCTCGCCGGCAGCCGTGCCCCGCACCAGCGCCACGCAGTGCAGCTCGGTGCCGGAGCCGCGGCACGGGCGGCGCCTGGGCAGCGACTTTGCCGTGGGCGCCGTGGTGCGCTTCGAGTGCAGCCCCGGCTACGGCCTGCGCGGCTCCCCCGCCATCCAGTGCCTGGCCATGCCCGGGGCCCTGGCACAGTGGAACTCCTCCGTCCCCACCTGCGTGGGTAGGTGGCACCGGGGCCCGCGGCGAGGCGGGAACGGGGCGGGCGGCACTGGGAAAATCGGCGGTCGCGTGTGGATTCAGTGATGGTATTTTGGGGGTTTAGGTACAGTCAGTCAG
>WAAE01026520.1:0-11571 GCA_013400495.1 Nicator chloris
TAATAATAAGAAGAACAACAACATCATCAACAAAATATACAGACAAAATCCTAATTTTCTATTATCTTTTGAGGCATATAATAAGTCATATAATTTTCTTCTGGAAAAAGGCAGATGGAGACAACAGACAAGGGAACAGAAAGGGAAGGAGGAAGGAAAGGGAGATAAGAGAATAGAATGTAAAGAGGGAGGAAAAGTGAAACAGAAGATAATAGGTAAAATTCTATACAAAGAAGAAAACAGTAAAGCTATACCATGTTATCTGACAACTGGGATGGGTTCCCCATGAGCTGAGGATTTTTAGAATTAAACAGAAAGGTCAAAAAAGCCTGACAAAGAAATCCATTGATTGCTACTCAGCACCCTTGCCTGATGTATTCCCCAGGTTACAAACCAGTCTTCACAAAGTTTTGGAGAAGAGTCATGCCTACTGAATATAATTTACGATGGTAGCTTCAGCTCAGTGAAATTCAGGTATTTATGGTACAGATGTCTGTCTCCAAGCCAGGTAGCCCACTTCATTTGCCCACATAAACATGTCTAACACCATGTCAGCGTGTCCAGACTGGCCTCCAGCTGCCGTTGCAGCACAGGATGTGTTTCCAAGGGATCTCATGCAGTATGTTACTGTCATCTCCATGTACATGCCCTGGGTACTGAGTGGCACCTCAGATGGCACCAGACATTGAAGTGGAAACAGGTGAGTAGAACTCTAGGTCTTCCTTGAAGAAAAATCATTTAAGGAATCCATCCAACATGTAGACAAGTATGTTTCTATAGTCTAAATTAAGTGAGGTGAGCTTGTAACATTGAAAAAGGTGCTTCAGTTCCATCATAGTTCAGGCCCACCACTGGTTCACCTTTGCCTTTAAAGCCTATGAGGACTTACAGATAAATTTAGTCTAAATAAAGAAAATGAGGAAACTGAAGATTAAGAGGCAAAAAGGACAAATAGTATCTTAAAAGCACATATTAGATAGAAACACAATAGAAGAGACTATGAAAGAAAAATAAGAATTTTAGCTTAATATTTTTAATCTAAAAAGCCCAATATTCAGTGCTAAAAAAATAAGCAAGTTAAGCTCTGATTCAACAAAGTATATGAAGATATGACTCTGTTTCACTGAGACTTTTGCTGGATCTTACACAATAACACCTTTTCTACTTTGGCCGAGAGGGTCTATATGCTATTGCCTGATAGTTTTAAACTGTGAATTGAGGCACAATAGCTGCATCAAAGCCGTACCTTTAATGGTAAAACTACTCCTAAGATTGTGTTTAACAGTCTATGAAAGGTCTTCCCATTTCTTTAGTGCATCAATTTTTAAGGATCTCTAAAGAAAATATTTTAATCCCAAAGGTTACTGAACATGAATATTATACCTCAGGCATCGTGTTTTCACAAGCATTTTAGGTGCAACAATAAGAACATGTAGAAGTTGTTAGACTCTACTAGTGATCTCTCAAGCATGGGAATTGTCCTACTGAGATCCTACTTAATTACTTTTATCTTATTATTCATATTTTCATTAATCTAGTAAGCTTTTTTATAGTGTGTTCCATATCTTTTCTCTCTGGAACTGGGATTGTATTAAATTACTGTACTTTACCTCATCCAGGATGTTTTACAGTTGCATTTTAATCACTTTAAGACATTTCATTTTTGCATATCCTGTTAATGGTACTGACATATTTTGTATCATATTTCACGCATATATTAAACAGGTACTTTTGGGATAAGTTATTTGGAGTCAGGTTTGGCTGCACACACTCCATCAGAGGGACTAATCTTATAACAGAATAATCTTCCAGGGAATAACATCAGGTATTTAAGTTGACATCCTGGGTTTTGTAGAGTGGGTAAACAACTGATCGGGTTTTGCTCTTTGTGGAACAAACTGAGGTATGTCACTATAGCAGGATTTTAAAAGAGGTTGTTCTTAACAAATGGGTAGGTGAGTCTAGATGCACATCTGTTTCTGTGTTTCTGATGCCATCAGAGCCTCGCCAGGAAACTGGTAGCAGTTCTTGGCCACCCTCACAACAGAGGTGTCCTGATATTTAGAGAGAAACTTCAGTATCTCAGTGTGGGCCCATTGCTTCTTGTCCTCTTGTTAGGCACCACAGAGGAGTCTGGCTCTCTCTGTAAACCCTGTCTCTCTTCAGGCATTTATATACATGGATAACCATAATCCCTCCACCCACGAAGCCTTCTCTGCTCTAGTTTAAACTGGCCCAGGTGTCTCAGCTGTTCCTTGTAGGAGAGATGTTCCAGTCCCTTTACGATGTTTTGGGTTGTTGTTTTTTTTTAAATTATTATTTTTTTTTAATTTTGACTGTCTACAAGATGTCCATGTCTCTCTTCTGCTTTGTAGCACAGGGTTGGATACAGAAGTCAGGTGTGACCTCGCCAGGTCTGAGGGAAAGGATCACTTCCCTTTACCAGGAGTGCTGGCAGCTCTCCTCCTAGTGCAGCCAAGGATATCATTGGCATTCCTTCTGTCAAAGGCACATCACTGGCTCATGTAAAATTTGTTTGTCCATCAGGACAGCCAGAGCCCTTTCTGACAAGCTGCTTTCCAGCTGATCCAACTATGTACTGGGGAGTGATGTTGTTCCTCCACAGGTGCACCACTTTGTACTTCCGCTTATGCAACTCCACAAGGTTCCTGACAGACTATTTCTTCAGGCTGCCAAGGTCCCTCTGGATGGAAGTTTGATCCTCTGGCATATTAAATCACTCCTACAAGTTTTGTGTCACTGGAAAACTTGCTGAGGGCCCACTTTGTCCTGAGTCTCTGATGAGCAGGACTGGACCCAGTACTGACCCCCGGGGTATGGAGCTAGTGACTTCCTTCTGACTAGACTCCATGACAGTAATGACAACACCTTGGGCCCCATTCCTCCAAAGAGACGTTTGTGCAGTCATCTACAGAGATGCGCTGTATATTTGACTTTTCTTCAGAAAGATTTTGACAAGTACATACTTTTCCCTACTCCCTTTGTTTCTGTTATAAACCAAAATAACACCAACAAACATATTTCCATGCTCATACATACTCAACCTTATTTTAGGACATGATCTCTGAAGAAGATTCTCTCTCTCTCTCTCTCTCTCTCTCTCTCTTATTGCTATAAATATAATTTGCAATACAGAACTAGATATACAATATTTTTTCAAATATATAAATGCTAAAATTCTAATTAAGATCAATAGGAGCATGGCATTTCAATCTCCAATAAAAGCCTTTTTTGTTAGATCCATGCAGCAATTACATCCAGTACAGACAATACAGCACCAAATTTGGATAATGCAAAGACATACTAATATAGAAAACTGGGTTTGCATATTTTGTGGTTTTTTTGAGTTTTTTTCAGATAAAGAGTTTAAAAAACCTTATCATGTATTCTGTACTGGAGCATATCATGTATATTGCTAAAAAGTTTGAAAGAAAAACAAATAAAGAAGTAAGAAGTCTATTCTTTACAAGTTTGGATCAACAAATTAACATTATAGTGTCTCTCCTATATTCCATAAATTCGTATACAGCTTCTAGGATTTATTTTAGGAAGGATTTGCATAGACTTTCTGGTTTCTTTATCCTTGAGAAGGCCTTTGACTTGGGAATTACCTCTTGAAAAACAAGATCTTCACACTTTTAAAACCTTGGCCCAGAAATTATATTTACGCTGACATGGAAAGTAAAAATTGATTTCCAAGTGTATCTTAAATATTGCCTCAATTGTCTCCACTTATTGCAGTGTGTTTGAGACATTTCTGGGTTTAGTTTCTAAATACTTCATTTCTAGTTCTTATGTTTGTCTTTTAAAGATTCTTAAAAAATCAGAGCTCAGAAATCAAAGTTCAGAGGATATGTTTTCAAAAAATATTCTACCTTTAGTTTTGGGAACATTTTAAAGTGCCTGCAGTTGTAAAGGTCCACACTTGAATCCATCAGTTAAACACAGTATTAGAGCCACTGAAGAATGGCAAGCACTGCAAACTGCTCTACCTGACCTATGTCCTATTTCCAATGACCACTTTAGGGTGAAATGAAATATCTGAATTTACTTTGAAGAAACCTATTACTGCACATTAACTGTAAGAGTACTTTGGGCAGCTGGATGGGGCATTAGATAGATAGCTAGATATCTCACTGATACAAAAACTGAGGCCAACGCACTTCAGATACATGTATTCTTTTCATGTTTCCTCCTAGGAGCACTTTCTGTTTAATAGGTGAGCTTGTTTTCCCCTATGCTGTTTTCTTGGAGACAGTCAATCTATTCTAGAGTGTGGATGCTTAAAACTAACACAGGAATAAACAAATTTTCATTATTATTTTTGTAAAGGAAAATCTCTTGTTGACACTGTGGAAATACATTGGGAAGTACACATATGTTGCTGGGACATGGTTGATTTTCATTCAGTAAGAGGAGTTGCCTTGGAGATTTTCTGGTTTTTCAGCTACATAAATTACTTTAACAAAAGGTACAACCGACCTGCCTTCACCATGTCTCTGGCTTATGTGACCACAGCAGTAGCCCTACTGTTATATGGCTAAAGGTGTATTTGTTCAGCTATTGCCTGTATGCGGGTGTGTGGAAAAAGGAAACGTCAGCTCCTTTAAGGTGTCTGGCCAAGCACTTTTCAATGCAAAAAGGAGATAACAATAAAAGGAGGAAGACATGAACAAGGACATACAGAGATACAAACCTGACTGGCAAATGAAAAGGGAGGAAGTCAGACCTGGTCTGTCACACTAATTGATGAGGATCTCTGGGAGTGTGGGAATGCTTCTTCCAGCACAGTTATCTGATCAGAGATCTTGTCAATTGGGAAAATGAAAAGGGAGAAAGCAGAAACAAAATACCCAAACCTGACAGGTAAGCATAATGCAGGCAAAGATAAAAACCAGACTTGGTAACAGATGGGCTATGGAGAAGCTGCAAACAAACTGGGGTTTTGCAACTGACTACAATGCCACCCTGAGGGTCCTGGGTATTGGAGGGGGTCAGTGAGACTATACCAGGTGGTGGGGAACTGTGCAGGGGAAACAGATGCAGGAGGAACAAAGAAGAGGTAAACAGAAAAGAGTATAAAATGGGACAGTCACATGTAAAAGGGTCACCTCAGTTTGACCAGCCAGGTGAGTAGGATGCCCCTTGTCCAGGCAGAGGTGTCAAGGAGCAGGGTCTGTGCTGGTATTCAGAGGAACCTGTGAGCATGGAGTGCCTATAGGATGAATGTGTGAGTACTGTGTGTGTGCAGTGTGCACCCAGCAGTGTTAGGGACCCACGAGGTGGGTAAGGGGTGTGAGAATCCTCATAGCAGTGCTGGGCAGGCACAGAGAGCATGCCAGTGCTAGGAGAACACATAAATGTGTGTGTACTTTGAACTTGGCAGTGTGGGGTGCCTCTGGCAGTCCAAGAGGAGTAGTGGATGTGTGGTGTGAGTCTTGAATGTGGGGGCAGCTGGGGCAACACCTTATCTGTGGCCACGCTTCATCTGCGGCCCTCTGTGTGACCAGACATGTCTGTCCTGCAGGTCCCTGTGCATGTGTCCACGAGTGTGCACAGGTGTCTGTGACTGTGTCTCTGGGGTACGTGTTCAGCATTGCTGCTGGTTGTGGAAATCACAAAGGCAAAAGGGGAAAGTGGCAGCCACATCCGTCAGCGAGAGACCTTGAGGCTTGAGGAAGTGGCTGCTCCTAATATCAGTTGACATTGCCACTCTAAGTGCATATATAATTCACTCATATGGAGAGTGTCTTAAGTTAAAAAANGGAAGTGGCTGCTCCTAATATCAGTTGACATTGCCACTCTAAGTGCATATATAATTCACTCATATGGAGAGTGTCTTAAGTTAAAAAAGAAAAAATCTAAGTAAAAATAGAAGGTGGGAGACTTTGATAGTGATGGATTTTTTTTCTCCTACTGACAAAATAGACTTATAGAATTACATTGAATATTACAAAACTACAAAAAGTCAATCTATAGAATTCCTATGCAGGACTTCATGTCCCCCTTATATTGTATGGACTAAAAATGAAGGAATTTATACCTTTGGTCAATTCCTAAGCTTCAGAAATTCTTGTGTAAATATCCTGATTCCATCTGTTTTATCCTATTAATTATTACAGACCAGTTTAGTTGAGGGAACTTTTCTGAACTAACTCACTTCACTGGTATTGTAAAATAGTTGTGAAAAGGTGGGGTACAAAAGATTTTCGGGATGAATGTGTGAATAATGAAAAACTGAAGTGCTCAGTTTATCAGGACTCAATTGACTAAAACAATCTCATCCCTGCTGCAAGTTTTCATGAATCAGCAATGAAGGAAGGTCTTTCATTCAAATTTTAAGGGTAAAAATAGTTTGCAGTAATTGAGATGAAAAGGAACAGAAAATAAATGAAGTTCGTTTGACATATTTTGAAAGTGAAGCTTTGGATGGAGTGGAGTCAGTAAAATTCAGGCAAAAGAGATAAGGACAGTAATGGTAGATCTGCATGGTGAATAAGGAAAACCTGTACGTATGTAATACTCTAAGGTAATGACCCTAAAATACTTATGTCCTAAAAATACTAATATATGTCCACTTTATGCCCTAAGAGCAATTAGTCCATTTTCAGATGTTATGTGAACATACATGCTATGAAGAAAGAAAAGCTGTGTTGCAGTCCTTGTGGGCTTGTGTGTACCCAGCAGCTGGGTGGCTTTAACTCTTCAGCCTAAGCACCCTAGTTAGCTGAACATTCCAGTTAGCTATTGATAAATCCTGCTGTACTTGCCCTGTGATTAATTAGTGCCTTAACCTTCCAGCACACTGTGGATGAGTACATTCATTCTCCTTTTCTTTAATCAAATGCAAACACTGATAAAAAGTAATATCTGACACAAAATCAAGGCTGCTTCCATTTACTAGTGGACTAGAAAAGGAGGAAGAAGAGTAACATTTCACATTTAGGACACAATAGGGTGGCATAGACATTGAGAAACACTGTCAGGGCAGAACTCACCGCTGCAGTTGCAACCAGCAACCACTTCCCTGCCAAATCTAACACAGCATTCTATGTATAAACGAGCATATGGATGTTTTGTCAGCAGCACACTGAGTCAGTGTGAGCCAGGCAAACTCCTGTTGTGTACTAGCAGGAACAGGTTTCTAGGGCCTGAAAGTACTTTAGTGTGTTGGTATGAGGATAAAAAGATATGTCATATGCTTAAAAATACTCTTCCTCTTAAGTTTCCTTTCTCTCTCTATGTTTTTTCTCAAAAGCCACCTCCTCTGTGTGTTCTGACATTAGATTTTACACTTTTTTAGGAGGAAGATAGTGTTTAATTTTCTGCTAAAGAGTAAACATAACATATCCCCATTGTTGCTTTGAGTGACTTATGTGAGATGTTTTTGCTGGAAACACTGATTGTTTTGTCTTCTATCTAAATTCTTCTTAAACCTATAGATTGCTTTGAATGCAGAGTTTTCTGAACTAAGATTTTTTCCCTTTAATCGCTAAAGTT
This sequence comes from Nicator chloris, assembly GCA_013400495.1. Taxonomy (NCBI): domain Eukaryota; kingdom Metazoa; phylum Chordata; class Aves; order Passeriformes; family Pycnonotidae; genus Nicator; species Nicator chloris. The sequence continues at coordinate 7,522 of WAAE01026520.1, forward strand.
TATTTGCCTGACATATGTGCCTTTTGATCTCCCCTCTTCCATTTTTTACATTTATCATCTCTAGGGTTTCAAGTGCTGCTTTGTTCACTGACATTTTCGGGTTCTTTTTACATAGTTAATACAGCTAGTTCCTGTACCCTGGTACAGTAGTACAGAGCACAGCTACTACTGTGCTCTGGTGAGGGAATGGGAGAGGAATTGAAGTTGCCATCTGTTGGCTTGTGACTATGCCCTTCAGCCACTTCTAGGAAGACTTACATTTTAATTCTGGCTGCTAGTAATGTAAAATTTGTATAATTGCTTCAGGTTATTCCTAACAGCAGAAACATCCTTTGGAAAGGTGCGTGTGTCTGATGAAATGTGGGGAAAAGAGGTTTCCTTTAACTTACTTAATACTTACAGTGAGTGCTACTTCCATGTCTTGCAACTTAATAAAAAAAGCCCTAGGCATATTTCACCTTACTTTAATGTTAATGTCTACATCATTTAATCCTATTAGCTCTTTCATTAATGAATAGATATAAATAAGCAGCCCTAGAGATATTTTGAAGTAGTAGATGAAACAGGAAGAGTTGAGATCTAGATTTTTACTATCTAGTTTAGGTGAGATGAATTGCTCCCCAGGAGTGCTCCCTTCAAGGTCTATAAAAAAGGTGGGAGACACTAAGTGATTTGCTCAAAGGTAGATACTCTAATCTGTGGGCATCTAACATTAGGTGCCCAATCTAACACAGGTGGCTGGTGTCTCATAAGATTTAGTGGAAATATTGTCCATAATACCACAGAATCCTACAGAGGTGCACTGGTGACTTCTGTTTAATATGTGTCCTCTGGAATTCTCCAGTACCCTTCTGAAAACCTGCTTTCTATCCAATCAGTTCCTAACTTTGCAGTACTATGGAGTAATTTCAGTTCAGCTGTGGGATTTGTGTTGGTCTTGCTTGACCTTCATAAATGTTTTCAGTCCATTCCTCTAGCTTGTTGAAGTCATAGTGAATGGCATCCATCTTTCTATCATTTCATTCCCTGGTTTGGTGTCATCTGTGAGCTATTTTGGGTTCCATTATGTTCCATCATCAAGAGCATTGATGAGACCTTGCATTAACTCTCAACAAAAATTATTTTTAGCTGATTGCCAGATTAATCCATTGACCGTTATCCTCTGAGTTTTCTACTTTATACAGTTTTTTACCCACTGTATCCCATTAGGTCCAAAACAGGGTCAATGACATCTGAAGGACCTGAGGACTCTTCTCAGAAAGGGAAGAATAGACTTGCTTAAGGGTTCCCCTACACCTAGAAACCAAACTCTAGTGAATTGTTTACAAAGTAAGGGTAAGAGGTTGTGGCATTGAAGATACTGAAAACAAGGTAGTTCTAAATTTTTTTTCTGATCAGCAGCCAGGAATAGTAATGAAAGGCTTCTTACAATGCTAAGCAATGACAGAGTCACTTAGCAGTACGTTAAATACAAAATGGCTTAAAGCCCAAAAGAAAACATGACTGAAATTAAACACAAACAATTGAACCTTTATTTTGAAAAGTATTATTTCACTGGAACAGAGTGACAAATTCTAATGAACGTCCTTAATGATTTTACAGTGGGACAAATCATCTGTGAAAGCAAGGTGGTTATAAAAGACACTTACTGTGCAATATGAATGCTAAATGAAACCAGACATCCCTGTAATCAACATCAATAAAAGCACCATAACTAATTTTACTGCTTCAAAGAGCAGCATAATAAAATGTACAAAAGGAAAGGACCTGTGGCCTAAAAATATTTCTCCCACATACAAAGATGTGCACGTACATATTCATATATACATTTTCAATGATGAGTAAAATGCTTACAAATGTAAAAGGAAGCTATTTACAAAGATAGTCTTATCTTATTCATAGTTATTTCTTTTGACTTTGCAGGGGCAAAGAAAAAAACCTTGTTAAATAAATATGGAATAATTTCAGTGGATTTGGGTTGATATCCAGAAATTAGGTAAATTTTACTCTTCACCCAAAAATAATCCAAAAATAATCACTTTGGGTTGCATAGTCCAAGATTCCATGAAAGGTTTTACAGATTTATAAGAGATTCACAGCATAGAGGTACTACAGTTGATAATGAAATAAAAAGGAAATGGTGAAGAATAAATACACTGGAGCAGGAACTAACTTTTTTTTGCTCTGAGTTTGAGCAAAGGATTTGAGGAAGTCATGCAGTGGGATTTCTAGGACAACCATGATACGAGTTGGGGAAACAGTGTACATTGCATTGCTGCTGGTGGTGTGGGGAAGGAAATCTCTTTGCAGAGAAGGGTTTTCCTTCTAGTCAAGTAATCATGGAGCTGATTTCTAGCTGGAGGGAGAGCTTGAGTGGCGCTGGGAACCATAGGGAGTGGTTGGGTAGTGCTGATTCTGAGCTGGAGGGAGTGGTGGGGATAGTGTGGCAGGGGGCGGCTGGGTAATGTCTGTTGCTGGGGATTTCTGCATTTCTGCGGTGCTTCTTTACTCGCACCCTGAGTCCTTAGTCCTATTGCTACTATTTATTTTCTTATCTCATTGTCATTTCCAGCAAATTGTTCTTGTCTTTACCCATGATCTTAACCTTTTGTGCCTTCAATTCTCCTATCCATCTCACTGCAGGAAGAAGGGGGACAGGAAGAGGAGTGAGCAAGTGGCAGTGTGGTTTGGACAGTGTCAGTAGGAACTTTATATAATTGACTACCATTCCTAAACCACCATATGTACCCTAGGTAAATTCTGATTTTGAATATGTCTCAACATTTAGGCACTGCTTTGGTTAAAACCCAATACTTGGGGGCAATTGTGCTTCGATTTTATCCCAAAGATGAAGATATTCTAGCGTTTGTTAGAGTACAAAAATAGTTTCTGATTTTTCAAAAGTACTGCTTTTTCTCTTATGCAATCCCAAGTCTGAATGAAAAGGTTCCTTTGCTTTATTCTTTCCACACAAAATGGTGAAAAGCAGTTATGGCATTTTTTCATGACACTAATAAATGTATCCTCCTTACAAATTTACTATTGAGTCAATTAAAAAATTCTGGATGTTATCTTGACTCCCCAAATTTTTGAATTCAAAAAGCACAGATTACTTTCTGATTTAACAAGGTAGCATTTTATGAAGTCACAAAACAGTTTAGTGCTCATTTCTCTAGAAAATTCCAGAATTGCTTCACATCACTGCAGTGACAAGATTTGAGAGTCACAAAGCTGGCTGGTGTTTGTCTTGGTGAGAATGTGTACATAACCCACACTGGATGCTTCTAAACGAGCATGAGAGCTGATCAGAATTGTCACTGCAAATATTTTGCTGTGAGGAAAATAAAAGAAGAGTGACCTTTGAGAGGGGAAAAAAGGATAAATAAGGTTTTGGCTTGACCTCTGATGGACTAAAGGTAAAAAATTGCTATCGCTTACCACAAACAAGTTAGCACAAGTTAAGCTGTTTGCATCAACTAGGAAAAAGGATAAGTAGCTCTATCTTGAGCCGTAGTGGCTATTAAATACATCCCTCAAGAGAATTGTGATAGGCACATCCTTTAATCCAATCTGTCTAGGCCTCAATATAGCTGTAGCATTAAAATGGTGTCTTTAACATTAAAATTAAGCATCTGTTGAGAAAGAGGTGAATTTTTTAATCATGTTTCTTCGGTTACTTTTTTTTCTCTCCATAATCCCTCAATAGCATTTGTTGCTATTTGAACAAATATAGAAAATGCAATTCAAACAGTGAGTCCTTCGAGTTTTCATATTTTTTGCTCTAGGAAACTTGTACCTTCTGAACCATTTCAGCATCCATCAGATTCACAGAATAGTGCAGAACAGGCTTTCTGAGGGAGGCATCCTGCTGTTGGCAACTCTCCAGGCCTCTTCAATGAAATACTAATTTCAAATAAATTTAATTACCCCGTTTAGAGTTTTGGCTTTTGCTTAATTTGTATAAATAATTTGGGCATCTAATTAGCTCTCACTTTGTATCACATAAAATAATTGGGACTGCTTTGTCAGGCAAAATCTTCCTTTCAAAAT
>WAAE01026529.1:0-22476 GCA_013400495.1 Nicator chloris
CTCAAAAGTAATGCCTTCTATTCCAGAATATATTCTCTGGAAATCTTCAGTAAAATTTAAAATTTTTATATAAAAATTTTTATTCCCCTATGATATTTTAAATTTTCAGTTTTAAGTAGCTCTGTGGATTTTGCATCCCTTTTAAATTTAATAGCTGAAGGACAGCTATTTGATAATTTCCTCAGGAAGAATGTGTTACTATCCAGGCCAAACCCAATATATAAAAAAATATTTTAAAAGCTTTCTTCATCTCACTTTGCTGGCCTTTGTACAATCACATATGAAAAGAAATGGACAAGATCAAAATAAAAAAAAATATACAGCACAAGCAAATAACCAAAACAAGCAGGGATGAAATTACTAACTTAGAGAATATGCAGAAGAATGCACCAGGTTCCTGACAGTTTTAAGGTTTACCTGTGTTCTTGCTTTTAAAACATATATTCGTGTTTCTGTGTGTCTGGGCTGTCACCTATCTTGCCTTTTCCATCCCAGCCAAGCACATGTTGTACAGGTTTGGGATGGGAAGAGTGGCAGATTTGATGTCAAGGTTTTCTGGCAATTCTGCTGTATTCCACTTTTGCACATATACATCTCTTTGTTTAGTGCAGGATATTAATTTTCAAAATGAATAGACTTGTTTTCAATAGCATTGCCTAAAATAGAGTACAGTGATGGTAAACAGCAACAAAATCCCACTGTGACTAGGAACTGCTAACCTTTTCTGATGGTCCAACAATCAGCACTACCTGTGTTCCTTTATTACATCGAAGACTGCCAAGCAAAGAGGATTGAAACCCACGCTCTCTGCTGTGCCATCAAAGACTAGCAAGCACCTACAGACAAGGCTGCAGTAGTAGGATAGCAAGGGCATCTCGAACAAAATTATCCCCTATATGGTCCTGCTTTGGGAAGGTGCCACTGCCCATAACAGAGAGTGATAACAGTTGAGGAAAAAGGGACAACGCGAAGTTAGAGCACAGCACACACCCAGAATTTGAAACTGAATCCTTGATTACATTTGTTTGGTATGCTGAGGATCTATTAGAGGTATTTCAAAGAACTCTGAGGAAGGGAAGTAGCACAAAGGTCTTTGTCCTACGTTAAAAGTTCATTGCTGTATTTCTTATAGCAAGAGGTAAATTGGAATTTTTAGAGCCAGAATTGTTACAACAGAGCTGTGTTTTAGAAGATGATGCAAGGCATGCTATAAGCTTATCACTTATCAAGAAACCAGATCACTTACAAGACCCCATATGTTTCATTCATATGAGCAAAACCAGCAACTGGTTAAGACTAAAATACAAACATCTCACAGACTTTTCCAATTTTGCAATAGTTATTTGAAACAAATATTATAGGTTCTGTGACCTAATCTTTCTCTTCACTAAGAGTCTCCTTTGTAACATCACCATGAGCATACAGTTCTATGGATGGTAAACAGTAAAGCACTGCTCCAGACACAGGAATTACAAATCCAAGTGGCTTTACATGGCAATAAAAATCTCCTCAGCCCTCATTATTAGACTAGTCTAATTTGTATATTATGTTCCTCCTGCTCTGGAAACAACAGTGATCCTTCTTTCTTTGTTAGTGGGGGCTCCCTCTGAGCTCGGCATCCATTCATATTTGCTTGACTCCTACTGCTGGCAGAGGAAACCTAGTCTATAAGAGGAGCATGACTGGTCACATTCCTGTGCAGGAGAAACCTCATTTGGTCTCAGTGTTTGGGCCCTAAACTCTCCTATTCATTTTCTATATCCTTTGTAAAATCAGGATTTTGTAATTCATACACTTGGTGGAAAAGGTGTTCATTTCCTCTTTGGACCTTCTTCCTTGAAAGGGTGTTAGAATCAATAATCATAAATGAGGCCTTGGTACACTTTCCTTTCTCTCTCATTCTAATTTGGCTGTAACTTTTATTTTCATTAAACATGAATCTAACTGTGACCATACTATACAGAAACTTCGGCAGTAAGAAAAGCAATAAAAGTACTCAAAAACCTCCTGATCTTTACTCAGATACTTTGAAAAATGCCTCTATTCTGAATCCATCTTTTTTTTTTTTCAAAGTTGTTTCAGATGATTTGGCACAGTACATGTAGTTTTCAGAATTGCATATTCATAATTCAGAATTCATACTCACTGTTTGACAGTGATTAAACTAATAAAATACTGACTACTGTGAGTTAATATCATTCTTTGAACAGAAAAAGGCAGTTCTTAAACACCATAATGAAATATTTTCTAAAATGCCACAGGCAAATTTATTCCACTAATCACAAATTCTGCCTAATATTGTGTGAGTATTAATGAGATCTGTATTCAGTTTAGGCAGTTTTCTAGAGAAAATACAAAGTAGAGGGAGAAATCTGGGAAAATTCTATAGAAATCTAAAACAAATTTGGATTATATTCAGGACAATGACCTATGTCAGTGTGATTTCATTATCTTCTTCTAGAACCACAGCTTTCTGGCTTTGTTTCTCATTTTTAAAAGTATAAGTAGCCAATAATCAAAGAAAATAGCTGTGCAAGGTTGGCACCATCTGCCACTGTCATGAATATGCTTGGCTTTTTGTTTTCACTTCTGTCCTCTGAGTGAAATAAAGGAAACATGCATTTTACTTTTTTTACATATGCAATGAGCTAGTCACCTTCTCCAGGCTGCTCCTTTATCTCCTACTTGATGGCAGAAACCAACGTAGGCAGTAAAATATTGGCTAATACATGGCTGGCAGCATTTCTTGAAAGTTACTTTAACAATCACTTTTTTGGTTACAGGCAGATTTACCATAATTACTGTTTTTCTGTACAATTTATGAATACCATTATGCAAAAACTCTCACTTTTGCTGTTATTGATAAACAATTATAGGAAAAAATATTTTGTACAAGGAAGACAGAACTGGTGATCTTCTGTTACATGTCATGCAAGAATGACATGTGGGTGGATGCTGCAGTTCTAACGTTGAAATATCTTTAATTAGAACTGTTGGGACTTTCCCTCGTGTTTCATTTACAGTTTCTTCTTTCTTTTATCTTTTGTTGTATTTTTCATTTTTTCTACCAAGAGCTCTCAAATGTCAGTTCACATTCATTTCAAATTACTGAACTGGAGGGTTGCTGTCTTTTATCTTCTATTTGCATGATTATAATGTATGTTACAATACATATTCCATTCTATAAATGTGTATGCATTACTTATTATCAAAAAAGAATTAACAAAGTAAAATCATTATTAAATCATTGTACTAAATTTTTTGAAAAGTAATATCGGTTTCACCATTAATTTAATATTGGTGGAGTCAGTGCTGCACTAAACATGAAACAAATATTGCAGCATTAACAGAAGAATTATGTCTAAAATAACAAAGATATTAATGAAGTAAGATTATTTATATAACTGCAGTAGGCACAGCCAATTTTAAAAATTAGTTTCAAGGCTGTTAAAATATACATCAATTCTACTGCTAACTGCTTTTTCTTAGAATGTTGTAAAGTATATTCAGTACTTTTATGCTACCATGAATGTTTATGAAACAAACCATCAAGCAGCACAAAGGAAAGTATTTTAAAGGCCTGGCTTTAAAATATTCATATCAATTGTATTAATTCATAGACAGTTCTGTTTAGCAGCTATTAAAGATTACAATTTGAGACAGGATTTGAGGTGGTTCTGTCATCCCTTTAGTTCAGGTTCTGCAAAACTGCACACAGTGGTTTAAAATTTGAATCCTTACAGTTTCTAGATTCAGTGTGAAAGGTAAAATAATTCACATGCTTTTCTTTGTCTAGCAGGGTGATGAATTGCATACTTCAAAATTTTTATAATAACCATTTATCCATCCTAACAATGGAGTATCCTTACAAAGACAACAGTATTTTGCAAAACAATTCATTTAGGAAACAGTCACAGGACCTTTTTAACTGCCTTTAAGATAGCAATAAAATTGGCTCAGTCAGGCAGCCCTAATGAGGAAGAGAGAGAAAACATCAACCTTTTCCCTTTCCTCTATCTAATTATAAACAGCATTGTCAATTGACTCCAAGATCAACTGAATCCTAATTGACCTCAGACACTGTACAATAAAAGATAAAGAGAGCTGCCAAAATGAATGTTAAAAAAAATAAACTGTAATTAGTGTCTTAACTCTTCATTTTTCATTAAATTTTGCTGCTCTTCACAAGCACAGCTTTTTCTTTAAGAGTCGTTTTTAGGCTGAAATTCACCAAAATTGTGCACATGCTAGAAAGTCTATATGATGTGTCCCTGAAAAGGAGCAGTCAGTGAGATGGTAAAATTCAGTGGGAAATAAACAGTGGAGACTCTGAAGCACATCATTTAATATCGCTACCAGTGATCTATGGAATTATTAACTTTTCTTTGAAAACAGCATGCTCTTACCCAATCAGCTACGTTTTAGTTATATTTTCAAGAGCTTCTTCAAGGACTGTAATCCTCCAAATAGTTAAATGAATGTCTTAGTTTAATTCCATATTGCTTTCCTGTGCTTAATATAAACCTTTGAAACTATTAACATGAATAAGAAGCATGACTTGGTCCTAAATCTACACAAGGTTTTACAGTTGTAATGCTTTTAATAATAGTTAATGGAATTGCCATACTCAGAATTTATACTGGCAAGTAGTTTATCCAGGTTTCTAGCTACGTAGATGGGGCACACAGTTTCACAGTTTTTATTACATAATTGTATCTGTCATAGCTATTCCATGGACAAATTTATTAATGCTGAAACCTTTCTCAAATCTTGCCTTACAGATTAAATCCTTAACACATCCTTAGGTTAAATCCTTAATCCTTAGGTTGTATTCTGCTCATATTCTCCATATTTACTTTAACCTATATATTTACACCTGATATAAATATTTGTCTCATACAAAATCAATCTTACCATAAGAAAGCATCTAGAAAGGTTTAAAAAATGTAATCCTGACCTGCTAACATTTTACTCATCACTTGCACCTAGCATCTATCTTAATGCAACATCCAGTCAATTCAATTAGACCTCACACATTTGCAAGGTAAATATTGCATTAAGACATAGGTAAGTTTTGACAATCTTCTTGGTTTTAACTCCAGATCTACAAAAAAAAGCTTTTTCGAGTTCTGATCATTTCTGATCATTTCGAGTTCTGACTAGCCTGTTACCTTACAGAAATAGGTTACTGCAATTCCATATGTTTTCATCTCTTAACCCTCATTACTCACTATTACTGTAATAATTTCTAACTTTATATTGCCATCCTCCTACAATTTACTTTGTTGTATTTTTCATCCATTGCTATGTGAATCTCATTACGTACTTTCCTACATGGCACTTCAGTAATGTAAATCACCCTCCAGTAGGGACAATGTTTCTAATCTCTGTTGGCAAGATTATTCAGGTAACATGATGATGAGCCTAGAAAATCAGGCTAAAGCAGTCACTCCTCTCTAGGCCTTGAAAGACTGAAAGGAGGGTGCTTACTTGAGGGAAAAAATAAGGTAATAAGGAGGAAGACTACTTTTTCCAAGTTATTACCCCTTCAAAGTCTCACTGACTGTCATCTCCTCTAGATGTCATTTCAGAATTTAATTATTTTCAGAATTGCTAGAGCCCCAGCAGAGTTAATTTGTATGTAGGTTATATTTACAGCAAATGAGACCATAGTTTGATAATACATTAAATTTAGCAGTTTTATTGGCTTAATACCTCCACTTGAGAAAAGAAAAAGGGAGATTCACCTTGTGCTGCACAATCAACTGCACTGGCACAACCGAGAGACGGTGGCGGAGCAGGAGCTGGTGACGGGAACGGGCGCAGTCAGAAATCAAACTGGTCTTCCTGCCCAAGGCAACCAATGCTCCAGCCACAGTCTCAGCTGCAATGGTAACATGCACTACTGTAATCTGCATTTCTTATCCACGTTACCTTACAGAAATGCAATGGCAAGGGTCCGATCCTCCAGCAGCAAACAAATTACAAAATCTATAGGGATTGTGGCTGGCTAACAAATACTATCGCTTTTTCTGCTGGGTTTTTACCATGATTATTAGGGCTGCAAAATAGCATCTACAGGAATAAGTATTCCTTTCATTTATGGCACAAATACATATCCATCTTTCTATTCCATCAAGCAAGTAAATTGGTTGGGGTTTCTAAATTTTAAAAAGTATGGTGATAGTGTTAGTAATTATTACTTCAGGCAATAAGTGATCTTTGACTCTAATTGTGTGTACTACTGCTGAGCAAATAAATAATAGCATAAAGAAAGAGGATGAATTCATAGTGAAATCATAAAATGTATATTTCTTACATTAATTTGTGTAAGAGAGATGTTCCTTTAAAAATGCAGATATAAGCGTTTTTTAAATTAAGCACCCTTTTTAAAGTGTGCCTTTTATATGGATCAAAATGTGTCTTGGTATTTTTAATCTTAGGCCAAGTGGTTAAAGATATTTTGACACAAACGTTTCAAGTGTGAAATCCTCCACATAATTTCTCAACAATCTCTTCTGAATTTAAAAAAACAAACCCCTTATTTCTATAATTTAAGATGTGCAATACTAAACCTTATAACAACAAAGTCACTGCAGATGCAAAGATCTCTAGATAAATACCAGCCACAGATACTAATGTCAGTATTACAAGCACAACTAGTAAAATAATTTTATATGAAAATAAAGCTATTTATAAATTAAAATCTTAGGTTTCACCACATGACAGTTTGCACAAAAATCTTATGTAAGCCACCACTTTGTTTCTTTTTTCTTCTCCCTCTAGCATGACATTCTTTGCCTTATTCTTTTGAAACCAACACTATAACACAAATTAAATTATATGACACCATTTTCATGTTACAAGCTATAGTCATGCATTTATATGACTTTCTAAAATTGTATCTATCAAATCATATCTAATCAGTCATACTGATTGTAAAATCAAAGCAATTTTTATTATTTTGGTTTTATTTTCTAGTTTATTGGATTGTCTCCTAAAAATCTTGTGATGTACTTATATAATAATAATAATGGGAAAAGCATAACTGAAAGTGAAGACACGTTGTAGTTAAAACCAAGAGATTCAGAACACAGAATTTCTTTTCTGAAATAGTTCTGTAATGCCAAGGAAAATCACAGCTAAGTGTCAGGTAAATCCAAGTTTCTAAATGCTTCCTTCCAAATGGGAGGATATATGTTATTCAACACTTTTTTTTTAGTATGGTGATTCTTTTCAGGTAGGATAAGGATTATAAGAAAAATGAATACCAGAATCAAATCCTAGCATCGGATAGAAAGGAATTTTAAGATAACTACCAAAAGAATGACTATGGGTATGTGAAACATTTGTTTGCAAGATACAATGGTGTTTTAAGCACATACCTAGTGCTTTCTCCACATGCTGAGTAACCAGGCTAATTAAAAAGCCCATACAGCTCTTGTTAAAATCTGTTCAAATTTTTGGAGCACCTGTTATAACAGAATGCCCACAGACTTGATAGTTTAGAGCCAAGACACCTGCTACCTTATGTCTCACAGTATGTTCAGTTTTATACTCATAGTGAAAAAAAAGTCCACTTTCTGACATTTAACAATCTCATAAATGATGAGAAATAAATTGCAAAATTTCGTAATTTAACCCTTGACTGTCACTTCTCTTTACCTATAATTTCCTGTGAGCAGGCAATACAATGTGTTTTTGGAACTATCTCATTTCTTTGTTGATGAATTTATTGTATGTTATGCTACCCTGAGCACAGTGTATACTTTTTGCTTTGCTTTGCTCCATACATTTTAAAGGTATGGCTAGTATATAAGTAAACGTAGCTTATCTGAACAGGGAATGTGCTTCACACCTGCAGTAAAATCCAGCTAGCTGGTATTTGTGCCTCCTTGAACCAGACTTTCTTCTCCACTACTGATCAAAAACTAAAACACACTAATTAAACAACTACGTTTTACTTCAAATCTTTATTTTATTTAAATATAAATCTGTATTTAAATTTGATTTGGCAATATGAATAGAAATGTGCCTCAGCATACAATTTTGTTTAATAAACATGTATATGCCCCGATCTCTCGAGAGTGGAAGAGTTTTTGGAATTCCAAAAAAAGGGAAAGTTATTAACAAGCAGTTACCAACAGGTGTAAAAATTAAAGAAAGATTTTATTATTAAAATAATCATCACAATAGCCTTGTGACAGTGACTCAAACCTTGTCAATATTTATGTATATGACTAATTTTACCTATATGTAAATAGAGTGTATGAATATCTACAGGATCATGAGTTACCTTTTGTAGGTATCTGAGTCATGCTGGAATCACTTCATGTAAGTGATTGCACTTGGAACAGGCCATGGATTCTACAAGAAACTGTTGTAGTTAGGTAGCCATAGCTACTGGTTTAATCAGACTTTAGTATTTAGAAAGAAATTTGGAATGAAGAGACTCCATGAGCACATCTTGAAGTCAGCTTTCATTGCTATTCTGAAGTTTAGATCTATAAAAATCTGGATTTAAATTTTCATACAATAACATTTTAGATATACTGATGAACAGAAATACAAACCTCTCAGGTTCAGAGCTACATTTTCTTGGATGAATATTTGAGACCTCACACACTAAGTACTAGATATCAAGCTATTCCCATATTAGAATAAAAGACAAACTTGGACAAAAATGTGAAACAACACTCTTTCAAAGCACTTTGTATACTCTTCTTTTGTTATTTAACATTTCTATATGAATACAAGTAATAGTGAATGAAAACCTGGTCCTCAAAGCATAACATAAAAAATACATGAAAGAACAGAAATGAAGTAAAAATGACAGAGTAATAAACCAAATTGCATCGGCACAGTTCATCAATAGGTAGATTTCATTCACCCACAGCACTTACAAGTGCACAGTGAATCTTTTACTGAGAATAAACAACTTAAATAATTATTCTAATTCTATAAATATTTCTTTGCATTTCAACACTCATTTTCACATAGCTTTTCTATGTATTAGAAGTATAAAAGCTGTTGGTTTGCACATCCCATTTCCAGTTAAAATTTATCTTAATTTAAGCCAGGAAAACTAATTGGTAACAGATATTAAAAGTTCTTGCAAGTTTTGTTAACTGTTAGTTGTGGAAATGGCATTTTTTTCCATATTCTGCCTATTGATTTGCCTTTGAGATAAAATACAACAAGAGAGCAGGTGATAAGCCTTTGTTAATGCCTCTGGGATGAAATGCTGCAGCTACAGATACTGTTGATAAACAGATTTTGAATTAATTAGTTCTGCATAATTATCTGAGTTACCAAGTCTTAAAATTGAATGCAACTGGTCTTCATACATTTGTTTATATACCTCCTGCCAGCCATGAAAATGTTTTTATTTTATAAAAGATCATCAGTTAAAAAAACTAATTTTAAATAAGGTAATAATAGAATAGTCTGCTACTGTAGAATGGCATATGGCAGAAGAAATATTAATTGCAGTTATTTTTGTGGAATTCCAGAGGCAAGTAGGACAGCTAGCTCTGCAAAATTCAGGTCACTCTGTTGGCAAATGAAAAGGTGGGCTCTGTGGTGGTAATTCTTCTAGTATATTTACACTGAAAATGCTAGACACCTAGACTTAAGAATTGAAGGGAATTAAGAAAAAAGCACTCTGTACTTTATTGACTTGGAAATCATGGATTTGAACCATTTCAGACTGAAGCAAATTTGAAATATTGAAATATTACAGCTATATCCTTCATACTGTTTTGAAAGTTTAGGTGTTGGGGGACATTTTGGGTTTATTTATTTTTCTGCTAAAACCTGACTCCAAAGCTCGGGGTGACTCTTGACAAAGCTTAGAATGTTTTTAATCTACAAAACAAGTACAGAAAGCTGTATTCTGCAACCATAATCTCCATTTTAAATTGCTCATTCTTTTTTCTTTTTTTTTTTTTTTTTAATATTTGCATATGTCAAAGACAAAACAGACAGGAAAAAATCATTTATTAAAAAAGATAGAACATAGGACATGAAGTCCTGACAGAGATAAGGAAATTATATTATTTAAATATTTACATTTCAGTGTGCATATTGCAATTTAAACAAATTACATGTCCACTAATAATTAGGATTTAAATCCTGTAATTTGGAACTGCATTTCGGTCCAACTTCTTTGGAATTCCAGAGAAGAAAAGTTTACTTGAGTCTCATCAATCTCAAAAATTTCAAGGAACCTTTGACACCAAAACCCATAAGAAGACTGACTTGTATTTAGTATAAGTAAGCTCTCAACTTCTCTTCAACACTTTATACTGAGTTTGAGCAATACACATGAAAAACAAATCAGGAAAGGAATCTGTGTAACCTTCATCCCTCATGTAAACTCAAAGAAGAAAATCCCGTGATTTGTGACTAAAAATTTTGACAGAATATTTTATCCATTAAGAAACACAGTATTGGATATACAATTGGGTATACAATTTTTTTGGATCACTTCCCACCCCACCTCCAACTCTCAGTTTTCCTTTTCTGCTAATCTCATTAAATTTTCCAGTTCTCAATTCTCCCACTTATTCCAGCTGTTGCTTCCTTTTTCATTCAAATTTTCATCCAGTAATTTCTTCCTTAATATTCACAATTGTAGTAGGTGTTTTTTCTGAACCAAAAGCATCATAAGAGAACTATGACCACACTAAACACAAAGGAAATGTGCTCAGCTCAGGCCAGTTGCACTGGCTTACAACATAAATAGTCATTTTGTAGGGATGGTAGCCTGGTCATCATAAAAAGCCATGCTGCCAGAATAAGCAGAAATATAGATGATTTCTAAATTAAACAAATTGATATCTAGATTAAGATGTATTCAAACATTTAAACCTGCCAGAATGTCTTTAATGAATAGTGCCAAACACCAGATCCTATATTTCAAAATCTGCCCGTATAACTTGACATGGTCCTCTACTGCACCAGCCATTTCCAGGATATTATTCTCTTCTGCCAAAAAGTGACCATAGTTTCCAAGCTTCACTTTCAAAAAACAGAACTTTTCCAGTTTTCAGCAGGAACTATTAGGACACAGTGCTGCTGGTTTACTTTGTCAAGTAGCAGAATAGATTTGCAGCTTAATGCGGGTGTTAGTATTTGTCATTCAGTGAGATAAAAACATTGCATACTTGGTACACTTTATGCTCTGTAAGTACAGACACTGGACATTACACCAATGAGATTTAATTGTAAAATTAAGAAAAGATTAGAAAAAATACATTGAAGTTCAGTATTTATACAATATAGGTTGCAAATCATATTCAATTATTTTTATAAAAAAATTCACATTATCATATAGCTTAGCTGATTAAAAACATCCTCCAATACAGGGCATTCTTAGGTAGTTGTTTCTGTATTTTGCATTTATTTGCATACGTTAAAGAAATGGCAATTTTTTGATATAGTTCACCTAATTTTCATGAAGTTCATCTTTAGAAGTGTTAATAGCTTGAAGTGGTTAATGTTTTTTTATACACTTTTCAAGTTGCCTGAAATAATTGTAATGTGACTATATATTGGCTTGATAAGAGTGACTTACTGATTTGTAAGACTCGATAAGAATGTTATAAACATATTTGCCTGAACATACACCTTTGCTGTCTTGGTATGTGGATACAAAAGACTTTTTGCCCATGTCTGCAGAACGACCCCAGCACTACAAAGGCTGTGTGCTCAGCTGTTACAGACTGCAGACTCTCAGAACACCTGCATGGCTAGGCCTGGGCTGGATTTGATGTGCAAATGCAAACCACACAACAGCTCAAAGCCAGGGACTGTTAGGGGCAAATATTTGCCAGTTTGAGCACTAGAGTGTCCACATTCATTGATCCAAATGGAAAAAGCAAAAAAGATATGCAGAAATTAGTTCAGTCAACCAGAAGATCCCAAGATGAGGAGCAGGCAGAAATGAAACAGATCTAGGCAGGATGATTCCAGTCAGAATCAAGGCTAGAAGATTAGAAAGTCAGAGCTCAGATTCCAGGTTCAGGACTGAAGGGAAATCAGAAATGAACCAATACAGGGAGCCTTTCTCCCTGGGAGCTTTTCTTTAGACCAATTCCTTTTCTGCTGACTCACTGTGAGGTTTGAGCACATCCTGCTGACTACAAGTTTCTAGGAGCCAGAAGAAAACTTATAAGCAAGAACCCAACTTAAGACTAGGGACAAGAGAATTTCTTTTGGAGAAGAAGACCTGCACATAAGTCCCTGATCTACAGGACTGTTTCTTTTTTTCAGTGTTTGTCAAGGAAAAACACAGAAGTAGAGTGTAAGTTCTTGGGACGGTTAAGGGGTGGGAAAAAGAAAGGTTTCTTTGAGGAACTTTGAAATTTGGGAACTTTGAATATCTAAACTTCTAACCTGGTGGGGGTCAGAAACACCTCAAATACAAAGATACACAGATTTTTAGACAACCTTTGTTCTTTGGCACTTATATATATGTGTTGTCCCATTCTTCATTGTTTTACTTTCCAAACGTGCCCCGGTGTCCCAGCTATTGTGATTGCCATTGGGAGATCTGTATACAGGAAGAACATTTCCCCTAGTTTGCAGTTCTTGGAGCTCTCTGAGAACCGAGCTACCTAACAGACACAATAGGTCGGCATAACCACCTGAGTCAGCAGCAGTGCACCGAGTCCTGAGGACTCCACATTGCTCTTTGAACCCCTGAGTCAGCAGCAGTGCACCGAGTCCTGGGGACTCCACATTGCTCTTTGAACCCCTGAGTCAGCAGCAGTGCACCGAGTCCTGGGGACTCCACATTGCTCTTTGAACCCCTGAGTCAGCAGCAGTGCACCGAGTCCTGAGGACTCCACATTGCTCTTTGGAGCTGCTCCTGGGTGCAGACACACTCTGGTGCTCAGCACGCGGTGGCAGTAGCCCGCTCACACGGTACCGCCCGTGCAGAGGCAAGCTGAGTGGGAGGGCAGTGGTTTCCTGGGACACTGAATGTTAGGCAAGGCCTCAGCACTTCCCTTCACATCTTCTGTGAGTCAGAACAAGAAAAGTGGTAAAAATAGACATGTGGGAGGTGGGGAAAATGCATTATAGTTCTACTTTAATTGCAAATGGATCATTCAAGTCACAGCGCCTTTACAGATACACAATTTTGTATTGTGCAGAAAATAGCAATGAGAGGCTTAAGGAACTGCAGAAAGTAGCAGCGCAAAATGTGGGATAATCTTAAAATGGGTGGGTGTCAAATGTGTCAACAGGATGTCAAGGGATTACAATTTTTTTGACAGAAATCATGGTGGTCATCAAGTTGTTCTTCTCTGCTGGTTTCTTCCGCCCTGGAGTTTACTTTCACAGACACATAAAATAAAAGAAACAAAATACCCTCAACAAACTGATTAATTGATTACAGTTCAACCTTCTCATGAGTCTGAAGATCATCAGAACTACCTTTAAAATATATGTTTCCTATATTATGTTTTGAAGGGATCAGAACATAATCCCATGTCATTTGGGATTTTCCAAAGGAGGAGACAAGGTGTACAAGTTCTTCTGAAGTATACTGATGTCCCACCGTTCAAAGCTATAGTCAAGGGTTTGCTCACAGTAGTCGAAGCCAAACCAGAATATTTTCTGTTCTAGAGCTATTGCAGTGCAGGAGATTTCTCTCTTTACTTTGTAAAGTAGATCTAGAAGATCTATTAGATTTATAGATCTAGTAGAACTATTTCTTCCCTTTGATATGAATACAAAATCTGGTTAAAAACTGATTTTCACTGTATATACAAACTAGAAGTCTGTTGTTCTTTGAGAGATGATGCTATTATTCATCATTTGTATGTGCTGTAAATAGAACATTGTAGTTCAGAGTGAATTCTTTGCCACTGAAGAATTATCTATCTAAATTAAATCAAGAGCTCAAGCATGAAGCATTAGCCAAAGGAAAAGTAGAAGTAAGATTAGGAGGAAAAAGTAGTTTTTTACAGGGTCACATAAAAATTTTATCCTGATGCTAGATGGCAATGAAAACTTTTCCTATTAAAAAGAAAAAGAGATTATTTATAGCCTGTGGTGACAGTGTGACTATCTAAGCTCTTGGTTTCTCAATATTACATCTCTAGCATATCTAAATATCTATAAAAAGTACCCACAAAATTCTGTTGGGCTACCTAACTGAATCTTCTTAAAGACAGACTACTTTTTTCTTCTGAAAATCTCACTGAAGTAAGAACTACCAAGTAAAAAATACGGCATTTGAACTTTGCAATGAACAAAAGCACTGTCTGTCAGACCTCCCTGCTGCCTTCTGAACATAACTTACATTAAGGAGCGAGACTTGTGCAAGATGAGTACACAACTTATATTTATTCAGTACCTAGTTCTCACAGTTTAGTGCCCAGGTCCCAGCTGGTGCTCAACACGGTGCTAAATCTCACCTGAGAGTCACCTACATATACTGGATTCAGCTCTCCTTTAATCTGTCCCCAGAGGTATCCTCACTTTGATGACTAAGAGGTGACTATTGTTCAGTCATCTGTCTGAAAGACCCTCGGTGCCATGCTACACTCAAATAGCAAAGTGGAGCCCATGGGAACCTGTGCCCTGTGACAGATGGATCGGGGAAGATTCTGTGTTTGTTGTGCTCTCAGAAAACTCTTTTGCCTAACTTGAACTTGTCCAGGTACATACCTACAGCTGAAAGCAAGGGAGACTTGTGACAAAATTTTCATAGCAAATTCAAATTGCTGGTATTGTCACCAGTAATATTAAAATATGAATGGCATAGTAATGACTATTATATACAGATAATCAATGTATATGGAATTGCAGCTCAGTTCAGAATTTAGCAATAAAAAGGGCATCTTAAGGTATGTTTACAGGGATGCCTGCCATATACTACACTTCAGGAAAATTGTGCTAAGTGCTTAGCAAAGATATAGAATCGTTTCAGAGCCCTAGGTACCTAAAATATCTGGGTTTTGCAATAGGACTAGCTTTGTGAGATTCAGAGACTAAAATAGTTTCAAGTATTTAACTTTACATGCTTAAAAACATAACAAAAAATCAGAGTCGAACCATCTAGCAATACAAAGAGGATCAGCACACGGGTCTGAAAGCCAGGGTCTGAGAGATATTTCTACTTTAAAACTCATTATTTATTTAGGCCAAAAAAAATGCTTAGTGCTTTACAAAAAGGAAAATAAAAGAGGTCCTACTTTGAAACAAGCAACAGATAAACCTTGGATGCTGGAAAACAGAGCCAACACAGAGATTTGAAGTACCACCTCTCTAATCCTGAATTCACAACTTTTGGCAAAACTTATCTCAAAATGAATGTGAATTACACTTACATAAAAAATACAAAATTACCCCCCTGCTTTGTTACGTGATTAATACTTCAGTTCCTATCTCTGTTATGACAGTACACCAGAGGCCTCAGACTTTGAGTGTTCACATACTGTACAAATACACTGAAAACATTACTGACTGTTCTGAAAATTTTACTTCAATTTGAAGAAAATGTGAAGACAGAAAAACAGTAGCAAAGAGTAATTTATTTATGCAGAGAGAGGAGAATTAGCATACATAAAGGTATCAGTACATGGCTTCTATTTTCATATGACCATAATTTCTATACAGAATGTACACCTGTTTCTTGTAGTAATTTATTGTGATGGACAATACTTTTTTTGGACAACTTTTGTGGGTGTTTTTTGTTTGGTTTTTTTCTGTAGTGTTTTTTAGCTGCAATTACTGCTTGAATTCTTATTGATGTGATGAGGTATGTTATTGCTCACTGATTCTTATGTCTTATAGACATACATTTCTAAATGTTTTGTACCCAAGGATAGCCTCAATTTTGGAGGGAAAATTGTATTACAGTGCACAGAGAGTGCATTACAGAGGAGACATATGTAGGGATTTAATTCTTTTGTTTTCTGTTTATTTTTTTTCTCTTAATTTAAAGGAAAATTAATTCAGACAGAATGTCTAGAGTTGATCTCTGGGTAGGGAAAAACATGATTATTATTCATGCAGCAGTGTTTATTTCCATCTGTCACCATAGCAGTTCTTTTAATAACTTATTATACAATTAGTTCAATAGCCTTTCTGCTCCTTTGCTACCACTGCAACATGAAACTCTCTTATTCCTATAATGTTTCCACTGTGCACATTATACAGTCCATAAGTAAATCTGTTTTTAAGGTTTTATTTGTATGCTGCATGTATTTCCTGTGTCGTTTCTGAGATTAATCTCCTAAACACCTCTAGGAACTACATATACAAAATACATGCATGGTGAATTGTGAGAGATTAAACCAAGGACTATTTCTGGAATCTATTCAAACACTTCTTAACATCTCAAATCAAAAATAAATTTTACACCTGCAGAACTTTTCTGGAATTCTCCACGAGGGCATGAGGACTTCCATTAAATCTTCAGGAAAGTGGCTGAGCTCCTTCAGATCAGCAGCTTTTGGAGGATTCACCAAGGGAAAACTGAATGCATAGGCCTTGTACTCCTTCACAACCCCTTAGGCTTAACAGGAAGTTTTATAGCAAAGAAAGGGCATACAGGATAAGTTCATGCTTACAGAACCCATAGACCTTACCAAAAAAAAACAACAACACCCAAACAAATGCCTAAAATGTTATTGGGAAAGGAAGGGAGAAGTTGGGAGAGGAGAGGAGAAGGAACATGAGACCAAGAGCATCTCTGCAGAAAAGGATCTGGGATCCAGCTGAGCAATGTGAGTCAGCAGCTGTGAATTTGTGGTGACAAAGGCTGTATTAGCAAGGACATTTGGAAAAGCAGTGTAGCACTGCTGCTCAGAGAAGTCACGGAATTGCCAGTTTTTTGAGATTTTTGGAACTTAGATGGGTGAGTTCCTCATGAACTGCATTTAACTTTGAAGTTGACTGGTTTTTTGAGTATGCAGTTGGGCTAAATAATCTTCAGAGGCCTCTTCTAACCTAAACAACCCTCTGATTGTAAGTACAGAGGTGCATCAGATGCTACAGATGCTACAGATGTGCATCTTTTCTCATCAGAAAATCTCACCTTTTTGTCTAGGTCTGCTTTATCAATATTCCTCCCCCTACAGGAAAAAGTAGGAACCTGAGAGTTGACTATCAGTTCTGTTCCTAATTTCCAGCCCGTGTATCTCTAAAGATCTGACATCCAGAGAATAATTTCCTGCAAAACCTATCTCACAGAGTTACAGAGAAAGAAATGTATAAGAATGTATTAGCTAAGGAAAAATGTTTTATTTCTATTTGCCTAAAATTGGGAAGGGGTGGGGGGGTAGGCAGTGGAGGGACAGAATATATATATATTTCCCAATATATGTCCCCTAAAAAAATAGGGGGGTTTGATAAAAATGTTTTAAATGATCACATTGTGCATGAGATCAATTTAAAATCTGTTTAAAATTTGTAAATACAGAACACGTGAAAAAAAAAAGAAAAAGAAAAAAGAGGTCAGGGACATCCATGGCCTACAGATGAACGAATCCAATTAATAGATATTGACATTTCAATAGTTGCTATTTCAGTAAAAAAAATACAGAAACCTGCTAGTGAGTGTTGTACTGCTGCTTTTTACTTCTCATTGTAAGCCTAAAAAACCACCCTTCTGCCATTCTGAAACTTTAAACAGTCTCTAAACAGGAAATGTAACTAAAAGTTTTATATCCATAGCACAAATGACAGCATCACACTACCAAAGAACACAGAGCTTTACAGTTTTATATCTGTAGTGACTGATTTCTGCAGTCCTGGAAGACTGAAAATGTATTAGAACTATTCATTGTGTTTAGTATACGCCAGAAATGGCAATAGGCTTCTAAGTGACTCTGTGGATGGTCATCACTGAAGAAGATAGCTTCTCATGAATTTACCCCTCCTCATTCAGTGTTTGAGAAGCATCCCTGATTGCCTCAGATGAAAGCTATGGGATAGGTGTGGTGCCCTCCTCCTCTCTTTCTCATAGGTCAGAGCGTGACACTTAAAGCTGCAGCATATTGCTGCAAAGACATTTCTGTTTTGTTTCGTTCAAAACAATTCAAAACTCATGATCTGAAATCTAAATGTGTTGAGAGATAAGAGAGGAAAGAAACTCAAATAAAAATAGGCATGCTGATAAAATATATGTATAATGTTTCACTAAAAAGGCTTTCTTCCTGTTGTAAAATGAAGATAACCACGGTTTTATGGGCAGCTGGTAGCCCATATGCCAGAACTACCAGATTTGAGTAAAGGAATTTGGACTAATCTAGTAAGTGTGCTATGGGAGAAATGGGGGGAGATCCTGTAGCATTTTATTATACCAAGTGAAATGCCAAGAAATGTAGCTATTTCAGCCTGACCTGAACACATCACTGGGAAAAAAGGGACCCTGACCATATGAAACTTGATTTTCACCAAACCATGTACGATGTTTCTCCTCACTCCTTTTGTCAGACACAGATTTTTTTCTTTATCATATGTTACAGGACTTCAGTTCTTTTTGCTCTTTCTGGGTTTGGGGTTGGGGTTTTTTTGTTTGTTTGTTTGTTTGTTTGTTTGTGATTTTTGTATTCAAGATGCTAGCTTCTTTTTCCCATTTGAAGTACAGAAACAAAGGTTCTTAAAGACATGGCATTTGTGAATAAATCGGTTAGCTTCTTATAAAATCCATGGTTTATAGTAAAAATTCTGTGTCCTAATGATTATCTTTGTGCAAATATGTTTGGATTAAATGTTTTCTTGCTATTGCACCTCTTCCTGCAGAAGTTCCTTTCAGCATGTACCCACAAATCCGACTTCCCACTGAAGTCCCCAGCCTGTATTATCATGTGCATAGAAAGGTGTCTGCAAATAACAAAAAAGTTCTCTAAATGTCAACATATAAAACGATAATACAAATTGCTGTACTGAAGAGAAATTATAAACTGATATGTAGATTTCTCTCTATAGAATTATTGATATTTAATAGATGAAACTGAGTCTTGATAAGTGTAAAGAAACTGTTTTCAAAAGCAACTTAGTCACCAAGAGATTGCATACAGCAAGCAAACTTAACACACAATAAATTTACACCTTCATCAGATATCTTGTGAAGTCAATCATTCTCACTTGGACTCTGATTTACAGCACTGTGTTCATGGAGTCTGAGTAGTCCTCACTGGTGCAGGGCAAGAAGACCTGAGCAAATCACAAAGCCTGATTTGCTAATCTGCCTGAAGGTTTCCCTGCTAGTATCAAAAGTATAGGCCAGATGATAGCAATGATGGAGGAACTTGGTAAAAAAATACCTATTTTTGAGCAGGTCAGAAAGTCAAGGGCAAATAATGAACAGAATGTTCAGAATGTTTTCATTCCCTTGTAAATAAGCCACAGAACTTCTTTTTAAAGTGTGCCCAGGTAAAGAAGTTGTCTTGATTAATACTGGTACACTGGGTATAGGCATAGAGAGCAGAAAATATAGTAAGCATCAAGACAGAGTATGGTACAAAACAGGCATTAAACACATCTGCTGTTGTATATTAACTTAAAGAGTTGAAAAAAAAAGAGATCAGAAGACGTGAAGAGGAATAGAGAACTTCTGTTTTGTTGTGAGGAAGTCGAATCTATGCACATTTCTGTGCACTAGAAATGTTTGAGATATATTTATACTGGAAACCATAACGCCATCAAGTCCGTGTTTGATCTGCAAGCCAACAGAAGCCTAATTAGAGTCAGGTAATTCTTGGTTATCCTAATTGGAAGAAACATTTTAATGAGACAGCTAGAAACTATCATGGAAACAAATGGCACTAGATTGTACACAAATCTGATAAACAGTGCTGCTCTAAGCCAAGGTTCCTCTTCGGAGTGCCTGCAAATTTTAAAAAGGGCAAAGCATGAGAGAGTCATGTGCTAGACCTTAGAAGGGAGTCAAAGCAGCTCCCTCGGGGAGCAGGAGTAACTGGAAAGTCAGACAGAGAAACTATTAGCAAACTGTCTGCTGTTTATTCATAAAATATGTACTGAAAAATAATTTGTTTTACCTGACCAGAAAACAAAACAAAGAACCCCAAAACATTCTCAACCGTTATTTAACTTCTTCATGTAACAACCAATCATACAAGGTCTCAAAACACTGGCTGTTCGCTTGGGTCAGGGAGCAATAATAAAGCTTTTTGATAAAAACTATCTGGTTTTGAGACATTTAGAATTCCAGTTCAAAGATTTTGAAAGAAAATTTAAATTTAAGACATTATCAAGCTCGGTAATGTGAAACTCACTATAAAGCACCTTAGCAAGTCCAAGGCTATCTTGGCTCTGATGAAAAATCACATAGATTGTTGCTAAAAGGAAAGAAAATTAAATGGAGGTTGTGGGTACTACTCTATCCATCTGTGGCTGGTGGAAAAGAGGAATGCAGAAAAGGAGACAACGCAGACCAGGGTTGGTCATCGCTCAAGCAGAAGGTAAGATGCAACTCATCTAAAGTCAAGATAAAACCTACTCTTTCTCCTTGCTAGCTCTGCTTTGTAAATATTAGGCCAAATTCCAAAATTAAATCAACTCACTTCTAGACCAGGCAAGTGATTGACTGAACAATGTCAGGAGTCCATAGTTCAATGGGCAAGTTATATCCAAGCTGATGCCCACCAAACAGTATTTAGTTTGTAGTCCTTGCCATCAATATTCCATGGAAAAGACTCAGTGTGGAAGCCAGCTGTCATGTGTAAATATTTTCAAAATAATTTTTGCAGGAAGAAGTATGACAGGAAGAGTATCAAGAGTCCAAACCTATTCATGAAAATGTAATAAGAAAAGACTTATGAAAATTTCTTGTCTAGATCACACCATCCTATCTTTTTAGAAATTATGTGTTTGTAAATACCTTGTTCCTATACTTTGGGTAGGAATACAGGTCTGTAGTTCACCAGATTCTCCTCCTTGCCTTTTCAGAAGATGGGCATATTTGTCTTTTTGCTAGTCAGCAGGAGTTTTCTCAAATAACCATGGCTTTTCATAAGATTTTTCAGAGATGCCTTACACTGAGGAAAAGCAACCAACTCCCTTTGCAATACCACATAAATCCAATGGTCCTAACACATGCCCAGTTTCTCAAGCTGATTCTGATTCTGTTGTCTATTGTGAACAGTAACTTTCTCCCATGAACTTTGCTGCTGGGAACAGAGATCTGTGAGGCCTGAGAGCAGACCTTGAAGACCAGACCAGCGAAGACAGAAACAAAGACATCCTTGGTGTCAGCCTTATCCTCAGTATTAGATTGCCTGCCCCGTTCATCAAGGCCAAGCATTTTCTGAGGTCTTCCATCTGCTGCCAGTGTACCCTCATAAGTTTGCTCAGCTGTTTTTTTGCTGCCCACATTCCTTCCAGTTTCAGCTCTAGCTCTACCTCTGGTCTTCCTAATTCCATCCTTGCATGCCCAAGCAATACTTCCATATTCCTTCTTGACAACCTGTCCATGTTCATGTTTTTTTGTCCTGAGCTGCTAAGAGGGAATTATGAGAATGTGAATGGTAATTATGTGACATTACAAATGACCAAGAGAATACAAGCTGCAAGACTGTATTGATGCAAAATGTGATTAATCTGAGAATACCTTCCACAGATAACACTTAAGTACTCTGTATTATTCCTTACGCTTTAAAAACTCCGGATTTCATCTAGAAGTTCACTACTGTCTCAATGGCCTAACACAAAGTCTTGAAATCCATTATATAAGACAATTACTGGGAAAACTACAAACCTGAAATTTTGTGAGCAATCAAGAAGCACCATCTGTAATATTCTGTTAAAAGCATATCATAAGAAAAAAAATATTGAGGTAGTATGTCTATTGTTTTGATATTCAAAAACATATGATGAACCCAAATGCCAAACTAGACATTTAATTAATCATTCTGTTTTATGATATACACACAAAAAATATGGAAATTAAGGTCATAAGAGGACAGCACTTTCAATAATTTCCAAAAACATCTTTTCTATTTAACAGCATTTCAAATCTTTTAGTGTTTTTGTATTTTCCAGCAGCCTATTTATATCCTTTGTCTTATTCATAGATATTAGATATCTATGTCTTATTAGTAGATATTAGCTGAGGCATGCTTACTAGCAATGTATCCATACTCCTCCTCAAGGATTAGCAAGAAAAAATTTTAAAATTATAGGGAAATTGGACTTGAAGCACAAAGGAAAAATCCAAGAAGAACTGGATAAGATTAAGGTAAATGTCATTTTTCTAAATTAATCCCCTCCCCCAAACTTCAAGTCTGTTTTTGTTTTCTAGAAGCACTTTACTCAACCTTAGCCAAGCTGTTTATTTGGGTTATTTTTAACATTATCCTACTGCTAAACACAGTCAGATGTCAAAATGAAATAGGGGTAGAGATAAGGAAGATAAAGAAATCTGCTAAAATAAGTAAATTTGGTAAAATAAATATATTTGGTAATATAATTATTGTATATTTATTACCCTTG
>WAAE01026542.1:0-29299 GCA_013400495.1 Nicator chloris
TTAAAATTTCTGAATTAAAAATGAAAATATTTAGGGGAAAAAAAGAAAAATGGAAATCTATCTACTAAAGGTGTTCCTGTTAAAATGATGCAATGCTACTTGTACCATGTTTTTAATCAACAATATAACACTTCTGTATAATAAATTATGTAAGCCTGATAGAGGAACGAAATCCACAAAAGGCTGGACCAGATGATCTTTTGAGGTTCCTTCCAGCCTGGGCTGTTTTATATTTGAATCTAATGTCCTTTATTATATCATTTGAGGTTCTATTAAGAGCTTTGTAAATTTTTTCTTGGAATTTAAGTGGTATAAGGATAGTAATCATAAGCAAAGAGGTGAAACTGGGAGGAGGATCATTCCAGAACTAATACAAACCTTAAATCACCACAAGACTGTAAAAAACCCCAACTAAATCACTAACAGAAAAGTATGAGCAGAGTATTGCTACTGGTACTAATCAAGTGTGTGATAGTAGAGACACTGCATATTTATCTTTCTCAATGAAAACAGAAGGACTTGTCTGATCCATGTCGTCTATCCACACAAGAAGAACAGCAGAGCAGATGTTCATTAAGGTCACACACCACACTATGGTTCCAGAAATCAGATACTTTTTTTCCAAATGAGTACTGGGGTGTCCTGTCAGAATAGGTCACTAAGGTCATACCAGACCAAGTGGATATTTGTTTAAAGCAGCAAAGAATTTTTACAGTTACAGAAGTAGTTGAAGGCATACATGTCTTTGAAAGTCATTTTTGAAAAATTAATGCTAAGATAAAGCCAAGGAAAGGGTAATGGAGTTAGGCACCCAAATCTTGGCACAGAAACTATTTCCTTCAGTTTCATCTGTCCCTCCATGAGAACTCACTTGAAACAAACTGTCCAGCACTGCTTTCTGGCAGCACCTCACATCTCAGGAACCCCTATGTCAGAGGGGAGCAGTATCTTACTATACCAAAAGACTGAGGTTAAGTCTTCACGGCATAACACAGAATTCACAGATAAACTGAACTTGCATTGAATAAATGACAGTAAATCCACAAGAAAATACAGGCAAGCTTGTGCCATTCTTTTTGATAACTAAGCTGTAAATTTAAAATCTCGCTTGTGTTTCCTGCTGAGAAATTCCTCTGAAGGAGAAACACCCATTACATACCTTCCTCTTGTGTGGATTGCATAGGGAATTTCACATGAAGCAGAAGATCTACTGCCCACTCCAGAGGCTTAATAGCATAATTGAGGGGAAACTGATTACTATACAAGCATTCAGCAAATTCCATCAGGTAATCAACCCTCTGCCATTCATCTTCTTGTTTCTATAAAAGCAATAAAGGAGGAGTTAATTTGTATTTGTTTATGGAAACCACCAAAATGATATTCTAAAGTTTCATGTAGTTTTAACAGACACAAAAAATAATTTGACATCGAGCAGTTTTATTGGCATGACATAATCAGAATTATGATAAACGGAACATAACAGAAAACTTAACCACCAGTTAAATCTTCCTTTCATTAAAACCACCTACTACTCTTAGACATTTTTCTTTGGCAGTGCTCAACTAAAATTTTACTGGATATAAAGATTCAACCATAGAGAGTTTTCCTACTGCACATTAATCTCAAAGTTATAAAAAGTAATGGTCAAGCATATGGCCTCCCTACCCATTCAGGAACTTGCAGTCCTATGATTCACTTGAGAAACATCATTCTGTCAGCATGCGAACAAAGAATAAGAACTGACAAACCTGTAAAGCATTGATTGCATTCTGAAAACAGCTCAACTGTCCAACAACGCTTCCAGAGACTGTTACCAAATGTCTCCACATATGTGACAAATAATCTTCACTTTCATGACTGACTCTCTGAATGGGCATCATAAAATTGCATCCTGATCCTGCCCTCACTGTAGCCATAAGTTTGAAAATCAGGCTAGAAAAAAGATCAAACAAATTACTTGCATCTGTACCTGTAAAGTAACTTTGTGATTAAGACTGGTTCATGTCTGTATAGTACAAGGATGCAAAGCTGATAAACTGGCTGATAAACTGGAGAAACCAAGTTGGATAAGATTATGTGAACAGTACCCTAGATAATTTAGTTTCCATTTAATGAAGATGGGTTTGCAGCTAGGAAAACTAAAGCTCCTGCTATATAGCCACATTTCATGCATCTATTTGCTTGGGAAATAAGATACTACTTGTATATAAGTTTTTAAAAAATTAGATTTACAAATATTATTAGCAGATTAATGATAGGAAGCACTGCCTCTGTGTGTCTTTTTTATGGAAAAGACACAAGTGTGTTTTGTGTTGTAAGGACAGGATGCTAAAAAGTAATCATAATACTTTCCCAATGCAAAACAAAAGAATATTCAAGAGTTTTATAATTTTCAAGAATCAAAATGCTTGTTTTAATAAAAATAAGTCAACCAACTTACAGTTTGTGTCTTGCCTGAGGCAAAACTTGAATAGCTTCATCCAGGATTTTTAGTGCTGTCTCCCAGTCAGCTTTATCAGCATAGATATGGAATAATAGACCATATAAGGAGGTTCTTAATGTCAGATCTTCCTCAGCACCTTTGAAGTGTATTCAAGTGATTTATTAATATACTGCAGAATTACAATAATGATTACAAAATACTGGGGTTTCTTTTATTACCAGATCAACAGAAGGAAGAACATGCCTGGGAGAAAGCATCCAGCTGATAACCCAATATTTTGAAAATCCTTTGTAATCCACTGATGCAAAGGACATGTATCTTTCTTTTCCTAAGAAAAACAAACAAACAACCAAACAAACACGACAAAAAACCAAACCACCAAAACCACAAACAAAAAAACCCTTTTATCTTTCAGTTAACATATATGTCTAAGTATTATTGAACTTTTGTCTGTGAACCAATCCATATCATTAATATGCATGTAACCTATAACCTAAATAGCTTCTTGACTAGATGAAAGCCACAGGCATTTCTCCTGAATGAGTCCTATATTACAAACCCAACACAAAAATAACCACACTTAGTAATATCCAATCGTTTACACTCATTAAATAACATGAAATCCTGAAGTACTCTCAGAGAGTCCCAGAGGTTGGCAGAGACCCTACAGAGCTCTCTGCCTATACCCCTGCCTAAAGCAGGCTCCATTCTTTACCTGTGAAAATTGTGATATTTCACAATTCTCACCCAAAGGTCAGAGATTTGCTGTTTCCATCTCCTCTATAGCACAGTTTTGCATCTTCAAAGATAAAGTCACTGTCTTATTTCTCAAATAGATCCATATATGACACAGTAACCATTAAATACATGTAGGATGATGTTAAGAAGTTAACTAAGCTATAGCCACAACTTTTGGGTATTACATTAGTATCATCAAAGACTTATCAGATTTGGTCTAATCAGTATTTAATTCCACGAAGGCACAAAGTTTGTCTAATTTAGTGATTTAGTGACCTTCTACAACAGAGTGGCTGCATCAATGGACAAGAGCTATGGATGTCATCCACTCCGATTTCTGTAAGGCCTTTGATATGGTGGCCTGTATCCTTGTTGCTACCCAGCTGGACAGACAGAAGTTTGATGGATGGACTGTCACAAGGGTAAGAGTTACAGTCACTGGCTCAATGTCCAAATGGCTCAATATCCAGTGGAAACCTGTAACAAGTGGTACAGCCCAAGGAACACCAATACCAGGGATACTGGAACCAACACTGTTCAGTACCTTCACTGCTGACAGAGTCAAGGGGATTGAGTGCCCTCCCAGCAAATGTGCTGATGAGTGGTGTGGTTGATTGATGAGAAGGAAGGGATGTCACCTAGAGAGACTGACAGGCTCAAGGAGTGAGCCCAAGGCAACCTTGAGAAGTTCAACAAGATCAAGGCCCTCCACTCATGTCAGGGCAAACCCCAGGATCCGTGCAGCCCGGGGGATGAAACGAGAGCAGTCCTGCGGTGGAGGATATGGGAGTGCTGGTAGATGAAAATCTGGACATCTGCTGCTAGATCCTTCCCCAGATGTGACTGCATTTAACAATTAACAAGTTATCCTGATCAAGGATCACTGGAGACCAGCTCCTGCCTCTTACAACGGTACTACAGGGTATACCTATTTTAAAAACTCAGTAACTCCAGAAATAATCAAATATAGAGCACTAACAGGAAATTTTTTCCTAACTACTACCGGAAGTTACTCACTTCTAACTCATAAGAATTATTAACATTTGCAGACATAAAAATACCTATACTACCTATAAGTGTAAATTTTCATTATCTATATGTTATTGCTTTTTAATACCACTTATTAAGAATTCACTCTGAAATGATGCTGTGGTGGAGAGTTAACTACATCCACATAATGAAGTATTCCTTTTTATTGGTTTTAAATATATCTCTACAAATAACAAACTTTAGGACTATGTCTATGGGCAATTACTGTTACATATCCAAACACTGTCAAAGTTCCACTAAACTTAAAATTATCACTGTGCTTCCAAGTACACATTGTATTCATCCGTTCCTACACACCCAGAATAAGCAGACCAGTCACCATCTCTGATTATTTGTTATTTAGACATGGCTTGACAAGAAATCAAAATAAAGGTTTCTATTCTTGTACAATCCTGCTTGATAATCTGAGATGCAGACTCCATTTTGTACCACTAAGCTTGGATGCAAAAGTCATCAACAACCCCTTCAAGTGCTCATTGAAATTGTGCCCATGGAAATGTACAGGAAAACTCACAGTAGCTTCATTGACATGTAAATCAAATCTAGAAAGAGAAATGGATAAGCTCCATGGAGTTTTGAAGTAAGAAAAGTTGTAAATGTGCAAGGAAGTTTCAGTGTGCAGAAGAAATTCCACCTGGTGAGATGTGTTATATGACACACATTACCTGCATACTGTTTCAAGGGGATGACTTCTTTGGATTACACAAGCTGTTCATAATCAACAAGTATTTAATTTTATCACAAACTCCCTGCACAGTATAAATTTTAACTCCTCACTACTGCCAAAGTCCTAAACAGTCTGATAAAAACCTGAAGAAAAAAGTAAAACTTTCCTTTTGAGGTTGAAGAAATTTGAGTCTGCAGGTGGGAAAAACCTTAACTTAGTAACATTTTTTTTCTGAGTTAGTGTTTTAGGATCTATTGTCATGTTTTCCAAATCTATTATCATATTTGCCAAAAGTGGCTTTTTTTGAATATTTTCTAAAAATTCTTTTTTGTAAGCTTCATGAAGTGAAAACACTACACTGAAAATCAGACAGCAAATTACTTTGCAGAAAACTGTTGTGAGTATGACAATTGCCCAAAACCAAAAGAATCAAAGAATCACCAAATGGAATCTAAGAGTATGTGACTGCAGGTAAGAAACCAGCAATGTGTTTATGACAAGTAAGTCACTCTTGCCTTTTAGGAAAGGTATCTTGAAGTTTCTTTATCATCACCAATCACTAAAAACAAGCAATACCTATTAGAAATTCTTACCTGCTTGTTTTTAGATTCTGCTTTAATTATATTCTTAAGAATTATTTCGGTAGGTTCTTTAAACTGTTCTCTGTCATGTGGTGAGCCTAGCAAAGGTAAACATGCATTCCAAAAGTGCCTGGCTGCAAACATCACAAGGGAGTAATTTCCAGCTTCACCTGCATGCCTGAAGAAAGGGAAGTAGAACTTAATAAGGAAAAACAACCACACTTTAGCTATAATAAAGAATTTTACTTCTAGGAACATTTGGATTTAACTGATCTATGGATCACCTCTGCAATGATGACTTAGCATAAGAGCTTCATAGAAAAGCTATTTTCCATTTTTATATACCAAACAACTTCACGCACTCAGCAGAACTAGGAAAAAATAAGTAGCATTTGCTGTATTTCTCCATAATCTTAGCTGAGAGCATTCATTTAAAGAGCATTCATTTAAAAAAAGCAGAAACCTCCTCAAGATATTCTCATTAAAATAATATACTTTTTTTGGCTTCCTATTATGTTAATTTCTCATTCTATAAAACATTAAAAAATGAAACACAATATTTATTACCATACTGTGGATTTTGCTTAGTACAGTACCACTGTAACAGAAGAAATATGCCCCAAATGCCTCTAGCTGCATTCAAATTGCTTTGAGCATATTTCATGCAAATGATACTTTGAATTAATAAAAGTTAATAATCCTTGTTATTGTGACACAACACAGTACTCACCTGAGTGAGAAAAAGCTTGGCATTTTAGAGAAAAATTATAGACTGGTATCATGTAATCACCAATTGAATACTGTTAGTGTTTTTAAAAAAGCAGTTTTTTGAACCTGTCTATCTGATCACTCTCTAGCCAGCAGTCTTCAGATCACATTTAGACTGCTGCATCCAGTTCTAGACCACCCAACACATGCCAGACATGGAGAAACCACAAGGAGCTCAGTGAAGGGCCACTGAGCTGATCCAGGGACTGGACTGCACCTGCCTTGAGAAGAGGGCTGGTTGAAGAGGTGGCTTTGGGAGACTTAACAAGGAGAAGTTTCTCAATAACCTAACAAAGCTATTGAGAAGCAACAGTCAGGCTCTTCCCAAGGCACCACAAGCAGGAACAGCCAGAAGTTAAACCAAGAAAGGTTCATGTGGCCATGGGTACAGCCACGCAGTGCAGCAGGTTACTCATAGAGCCTGCATCTCCATTCCCTGAGGCTTGCACAGCCAGACTGGATAAAGCCCTGGGCTGGCCCTGCTTTGAGCAGGAGTCTGAACTATCTCTCTGAGGATGGGATGATCCTATGACTCTACAAGATCAGCTATGTGGAAAGTAGTGGATAAATTTACTGAAGTGTAAAAATCTGTCAAATCCTTTGCTAAACATTTCAACTCACAATTATGTTGATTTTTATCAGTCTTGGGAAAAATACGATGATCCCCAAAGCTGTAATTAAATTGTAGATCTGTTTTATATTAGTTTTCTCTCAACGTAAGACATACCTGGCACTCTGAACAAAGGTTTTTGATGCTGCTACACGGAGATGTTTTCCTCCAGACAAATTTTCCATTATGCTCTTTCCTTGTATACAGGCTGTAGTGCTTAACATTTCTTGTCTCACCTTGTTACCAAGCCTGCATAAAGGCAAATGCTTCAAGAAGTGATAAGTCTTACAGGCTAAGATCATACCAATTCCTATTAATGATGTATTCCAGTTACTACTATATAGATGTCCCTTGCTTTGGAAGTAACAAATCCTTCTATTGAGTCTTCTTTTAAAATTAGAAAACATTTCAAAAACTGAATATTTTGTGAAAAGGTAGACTAAAATATCTTTTTCACACCTCCAATGAAAAGAGCTGTGAAATCAAATTTTAAAAAACTATTACCTATTTTTAGCAAGAAAACAATATAGATTTGTAATTTTCCTCCATATTTTTCACTATTGTACTTTTAAAAAAAAAATTAAGTCAAACTTATACACCAAGCAATTAAAAACAGAAAGCAGGAAAATTAGACAAATTTTGATACTTTCTTTTGGGATTTGTCATGCTTCTGTCTGGTAAAGTATGCCCAGGGCTCCGAAGAAATTGATATGGATCCTACTCTACTACATGTAGAAGAAAACAATGTAGACTTCAGTCCCAGAGATAATCAGTTAAAAAGTAATACACAAATAAATTGATACCATTGGTTAATACCATTGACTAATAGCAACCTAGTAAGGACAGAATAAATACAATTTGCAGGAGTTTTCAGTGTCTTTGTCACCAAGCGCCGCCCCGGCAGCGCCGCGCGCCTCGGGCTCGTCCCGCCCCGCGGGGAGAGCGGCGTGCAGGGCCGGCTGCGGCCGCACGGGGGCGGCGCTGCCCGCAGCTCCCGGTACGGTAACGGTCAGTTTAACCCGGGCACCGCTGCCCGCAGCACCCGGTACCGAGGGGCATTCGGTAACCGGGGCACCGCCACCCGCAGCACCCGGTACCGAGGGGCATTCGGTAACCGGGGCACCGCTGCCCGCAGCACCCGGTACCGAGGGGCATTCGGTAACCGGGGCACCGCCACCCACAGCACCCGGTACCGAGGGGAATTCGGTAACCGGGGCACCGCCACCCACAGCACCCGGTACCGAGGGGAATTCGGTAACCCGGGCACCGCTACCCACAGCACCCGGTACCGAGGGGAATTCGGTAACCGGGGCACCGGTGCCCGCAGCACCCGGTACCGAGGGGAATTCGGTAACCGGGGCACCGCCACCCACAGCACCCGGTACCGAGGGGCATTCGGTAACCGGGGCACCGGTGCCCGCAGCACCCGGTACCGAGGGGAATTCGGTAACCGGGGCACCGCCACCCACAGCACCCGGTACCGAGGGGCATTCGGTAACCGGGGCACCGGTGCCCGCAGCACCCGGTACCGAGGGGAATTCAGTAACTGCGGCACCGCTGCCCGCAGCATCAGTTAACAAGGCAAATTCAGCCTTCAACTTGTGCTTTACCCTGGAAAGACTGTCCTCCATTCTTGGGAAATAGCATTGACAATTCACGACTACATAATTAAACATTTTATCTTTCATTAGTGTGCAGATTGCTAGATGTGCAGCAAGTGATGTGAATTTCTGTGAAGTTCTGAATCTATTTAATATTAAGATAACTTTTTAAACTGGTTTTACATGTTTTTAAACCCATGTAGAAAACAACGAGTTTCAAGAACAGAATACTGTTTTTGTAAGTTCAATTATTTTGGAGAGAAAAAAAAATGAACACTATATTGTATCTGAAATCTTTCACATTTTTATTTCAAACTTCCTACATTCCAAAAAACTGCTATTAAATGGAGTTGATTCTTTCCTCTTCGGGTAAAATTAAATTCTGCTTTTGGAGGAAATGATTTTACAAAACAGAGGGCTCAAAGAGTATCACATTTTTTATAATAAAGGACTCCACCAATAGATGCATTTATATATGCTTTTTAAAAGCCAGGTTTCAAAATATCAGTTAAGTAAAAGAGTGGGCTTTTAAAGGAATTAGTTACATTCCTATTGCACCCATATGCATAGGTGGCAATGTAGTGCTGTCAGACCACCTGACAGCAGAGCCTGGAATACAGGAACTGCTCCTATCTTTCATCACCCCCAGATCCAACTTGGTCCATGAACTATGTAGTCCTCCAGTTTGTTAGAGCCAGATGAGCACTGAAAGCAATTTACACCAGCAAAAGAAGCAGAATCAGCTATTTTCTGCTTAGAGATTACAAAACTGTCAAAATACTATAATTGCCAGAGATAATTTCAGAGAAGCAGTGCTTCCGGGAAGACAGCCAAACACAGAGATGTACACACTTCTGACCCACTTGGATAGCAAACTTCATCTATCTTTCTGAACGGGGTCCAGAGCCACAATCTGGATCTCCCACTGCCTTCTACTTTCATTTTCATCTCTAACTGCACAATTTTTTTGGAAAAAAGATTCTTCCATTTTTTATTATGTGACCAGACACATTTATCCTCTTTACTTTCTTCAAAACTTAGTTCAAGTACATTACCATATCATACAAAATTCTATGTACTTACATGCCATATTTTTTAATATTTCTATTCTGGACAAAATTCTCATCTGATTCCAAGATCCTTTTGGAACAAGTCATCACTCCTTCATAGTCTTGTGATACATACGCAAAATATGTAAGTCGTGTCAGCGTCTGCAATTCCACTAAGGAATCTGACCAACTGCATTCTAAAGCCATATTCATTAACTAGGATTAAAAAAAAAATTTAAAAAATTAAATTCCAGGTTTTTATATGCTTTTTTCTAGAGCAATTACATGGTTACAGTTGTAACTTCCTTACAACTCACATGGGCATGGAGCAAGTATGTGTTATAGCCATCTAGAAAATGAGAGCGCTACAAGTACAATCAAAATATACAATAGAGAGGCCTCATTCACCATGTAGTAAGTTTAACATAGTGTGTGCAAATCCAGCTGTAATTATGCATGCCTTTTGGCCAGAAGTATCTGCCAGGACTTATTCTATGTCCTTAGTCATCTTTCAAAAATCAGTGGAATAGGATTTTCAAAACTCAGACCCCATTTTAGTTAAGCCAAAAGGAAGAACGGGACACAGTTGTTCTGCAACAACCACTCTAATTGTAAGAACAAGTTGCTATGTATGCTGTTATATATATCTGGCAGCTTGGGAGAGCTTGGGCTCCATAATCTTAGAGGTCTTTTCTAACCTAAACATATCTATATCTATATCTAGATATAGATAGTTACAGATAGTTTTTTATGTAGTTTCATTACAGGATCTAAACCTTTTCATTTCTTTTGCACATGTCAGTTCCACCTTTTTAGGATAGTGGTAATTGTTAACGGATTGGTGCAGATGAAGACACTACAACACTGCTGTACAAAACTACGCCAGTGAAGTGATAGCTAAAGTTAACTCACAATATTTGACATAAATCTGTAGACCAACTAGAATTAGATACCTATATATTTATAAGGACCCAGATCCTCGTTGTCAGTAGTAGTTTCGTGGTTGTCCTGGCAACCTGCTTGTTTCCTTTCACACAGTCAATCAATAGTAACCAACTGTAGTTGTGTTCTACCTTGCAACTGTCAAAGGTAAATTCACTATCATGTGAAGTTTTCTGTTGAAATGTTGAATGGTTCTAATACAAACCCAAATCTCCCTATAACTGCCTGAAATAAGGCTGGAGCCTGGGAGGGGTCAGTCTCTTTTCCCAGGTAACAAGTGACAGGACAAGAGGAAACAGCCTCAAGTCGCACCAGGGAAAGTTTAGGTTGGATATTGGGAAAATTCCTTCACTGAAAGGGCTGTCCAGCCCTGGCACAGCTGCTCAGGGCAGTGGTGGAGTCCCGATCCCTGGAGGGATTTAAAAGTTGTGGGGATGTGGCACTTGGTGGCCTTGGAACAGTTGGACTCCACAATATCGGAGGTCTTTTCTAACCTAAACAACTTCATGCTTCTATTAAGTTTTCTTCTCCAGAAGAAAAATGAAAGGTTAGAAGCATGGTTCTGTACAGAATTCACCTGAACCCATTATGCTCATCTGATGGTTACTGAAACAATCTGCTAGAGCAACACAAGCATAAACCCAATATTTATATTCTAATACTATCCGGTCTTTGGATAAAGAAAATTATTTTGTCACAAAAATCTCCTTCTTGTCATAAATATTTAATCTCTTGGTTAAAGAAAATAATGGTACAATAAAAGTTTCAAAAATAATTTAAACTCCATTTTAAATTGAATCTGAAATTAGTACACAATTTCTTAAAACTCAAGAGTTTATTAAAAAACTGAAAATACCTGAGATAAGCTAGGAACAGTGAAATCCATGAGACCCAAGCCATTACATGAATACATTTCCAGACCAATAAGAATTCTTGGCAGAGGATTTTGTGTTTCATCATTATTCTAAGCAGAAATAAAAATTTCACATTCAGAGATATTATTTTATGCAAGTTAATATTACCAAGGACATTAATTGAGATGACAAGAGGATGATGGTGATGATGGTGATAATAATAATAATGTTGTTTGAAAACCTCAATTTGCTCTAAGCAGTTCCTGCTCTCTACTGTGTCCTTAAAATGGTCAGTTTTTTGTATTTATGTATTTTTAATTAACACTGTGAACTCTGAACTACTACAGTTTCAACACTGAAAGCCCACATCAACAATACAATGAAGACAAATTTCATATGCCACTGAGGGTTTCCAGTTTTATAGACTCTATAAAATAAAAATATAAGAATTAAGTATTTCTTTCCAGCTTACTAGGTCTATAGTCTATATATATAAAGAGGCCTCAGTAAATGTTAACATAAATACAGCTGACTTTTCTTACCACTTTTAATGCAGCCATTTTATTATTTTACATTTGTGAATTCAAAATCAATTTCGTTTAACAATCATCGTATGACAAACATCACCATGGCAGCTAACAACAGAAGGAAGAGTTAAGAAATGTAGACTCACTGCTATATCCAATGTGAAAAATTTGCTATGTCCGTAAGGAACTACAACCAAAATTTGTTTTTACATTCTGACCAAATATACAGAAGAAAATATACCTTGACAATTTCAGTCATTATTAAATGAATTTATGTATTTAACTTTTCTTTGCAAAGTTTCAACATTATGCAGGATTTCAGGGAAATCATACCTCCTCCTGAGTCCCAAGATGATGTCTGATCTGCTGCTGATTTAACTGCTTTGCTTTCACCCAGGTAGCAATGATCTGCTGCTGTGCAGGAATAGACACTTTTTCCTTAGGTATGGTTCCAGTCATTGCATTTAGGGCAAATTCACAAATCTAAACACCAAGAAGAGAAAAAATAAATGTGAAACATGGGAGAAGGTGGAAAGTTTCTTGTATGGAACCTGTTATCCATTAGTTATTTTTAAATTATTGCACATGCATCTCTAAGCCTAACAGTATCTCCTTTATGTCAACCCAAGGCAAACAGAAGTTACCGTCCTCAGCCCCAGGTTGCTAAGGAGCTCCAGTGAGCATTTGGGGAGGATCTGTGGTGGCAGAAACTGTAAAAGGAGGTAGCTTTTTTTTCCCCCCCAAAAAAATTTCTACTATTGAATTTATAGGAATTGTAACATATGACAGCAGAATGAAAGGGACTACAAA
Organism: Nicator chloris; assembly: GCA_013400495.1. Lineage (NCBI taxonomy): Eukaryota > Metazoa > Chordata > Aves > Passeriformes > Pycnonotidae > Nicator > Nicator chloris. Next base: position 12,641 of record WAAE01026542.1, read on the forward strand.
AAATCAGGGGTTTGTACCTCTAAGGCAGCTTTGATGTCAGGAAGTCCACTAGGATCTACTGAAAAAGACTGGATGATATCTACTTTTTCCTCTTTCTTTGCTGCAGCTTTTTTGCTACTCTCTATTGCTGTATCTTCTTTCTTCTCAGCAGGTTTTGGCTTTGGAATCCAAGAAATAATTAGGCCTCGAGCCAAAGCATTACATAACATCAGTAAAATTTCAATACTTCTGTAGAAGAATACAAAAATCAGAAGTGCATACTGCATCAGATTAAAAAAAAAGCAGGAACAAAGTTGCTGATTTCAAGAATTATGCATTACTTGAAAATCTTATTTTTTCTTAGGAAGCAAAATTATGGCTATTACCAAAAAAAAAACACCTGCCCATTGGTAAAGCAGTTTAATGATTAAAACTACAAAACTCCAAATCAATTTTCCGTTAACATCAATTTTTCTCACTCATTCTATAACCGAAGCTTCCCTTTCATCACAGAAAAAAACCCTTATATGACAGATCAACATTTAAAACAACTTTTTATTGATGAGTATATGAAATGAGCAACTATTTTCTAGAAAATTATCCTAAACCAAGCCCTTCACATTTTCTATGGTTATCATGCCAATCCACTGCCAAGTTGAGATTTTTTTTTTTTTTTGAGAAAACATTAATTAATTACATGTAAGAGATTATTGCTGTGAGGTACATACTGATATAAGTATCAAAATTAATAAGCAGGTATACCAGTCTTCATTTCCCTGCACAAACTAAAATTTAGATTTTATTCCCCAGTACTGTTAAAAGACACTTCTTTGCTGCTGGTCCTTACTCTATCTAGTGACAAGGCCACTGTCAACGAAGTGCCAAAATATCTAGGACTTTGTCCCATAGTCAGACTTTGACCAGAGTATCTACTCAAGAGTGGTCAATCATTCTCCCATTGCATTTACTGCAGAACAGGATTTCTCTAAACTAGTGTGGAATCTATGTTCCCATTTTCATGGTCTACTAATGAGCACATTCCCTTTATTTTTTTTTTTCTATTTTCTCTTATTTCAGAACCAGTAGTAATCACCTTACGCTGGCTCAAAATATTTGCAATGAACTATATTTACAAAATAATTCAAGTTCAGCAAACTCACAGCAAGCAAATGGATCCTGTTGTGCAAATTCAGAGTCTAAGAGAATTTTCCCAGTTTTCTGACTAACTTAACAAAATGCTATTTCACATGCACATGTTGCTATTCCACACTCAAGAGAAAGTAATATTTATTAATCTAAAGTTAGCATGGCTTACAGTGTATGGTAAAAAGAACAAACAGAAAGGATGCACATTTAGTTTTCACAATTTACCTCCTGAGCTACTCTATATATAGCAAGGCTGCTTCAGTACCAATGAAAGCCAGCAATAAATATTTCACAGCACAAAGTGACTTTCAGTGTTTGCAGTAATATTTTCTGTTGTAGGAAAAAGAGTATGTTCATATCCAAACATCTAAATTTACCCGTTGTGCCCGACAGTCTTGATGGCTCCAAGAAGAGTCTGCAGATACTCAATAATGTCCCTCTGTCTTCCTGAAGAAATCAGATGTCTGTTATAATTTAAGACATACACCACAGAATTGTGAACAATCCAGGCTTCATTCAATTCTTCTCCTATTTCAGCTGCACGTTGGAAGTTTTCCATAGCATAGTGAGATAAGTTGTCTATCCATGAACTATAAATTTAGTAAAAAGAAATTGTTATTCCAAAGCTTCAACACTAGAAGGAATTCTATCATAAGGTTAAACATGCAGTACTACATCTCAAGCAACAAGAAAAACAAAAACTAAATTACTTTTCAGTTGCATTTATCAAGTTCTCATCCACTGACTTATATTTTACTTTGCTGAGAAGATGGTTCAGAAAAGGAAGTAGTATCAATATAAAATGAGTAGTCTCTGACATTCAAATGCTATTATCTTAAAAACTGTGTCTATGGTTCATGTTTCATCCACATGTTCGGGTTTTTTAAAGGCATATGTGAATCCACCCATCAGTGCCAGAAATCATTAAATAACCATGTCAAGGCTCTACTTGAATATAGATAAAAGTGAGGCATGCCATCTGGGAGTTAAGGATATGTCTTTTTTACTCAAAACTGCATGCATTCTTGCACTCCAAGACATTTCCAGGTGCTCTGAAATGCTGTAATCGTTTTAAGTAGAATAAAATTTTTTTCACAGTCTATGCAGTAACTTTCTTTCAATAAATTTATTTTCTTAATTATCAAAATATACTATTACTTAGAAAAAACAAAACTAAAAAGACAGTCTTGAATGATCATACAGAATTGCCATTGGTTATGAAGTCATAAAGTCAAAAGCACAAAATGATACTGGGTATTACTGTGGAGTGCTCCTGTTTTAAAGTCACAGGAATTTGATACTACCTTGTGTTAACTCCTCCCTTAACCCAAGCCCTGAAACTCCACCCCTGTGATACCCTATAAAAATCCCATGACCCTGCCCCTGAGGCTCTTCATCTTCATCCCCCTCCCTGGCCCTGGGGGAAATAAATGGATTCTCCAGCTTAACAAAGTCTGGTTTGTTCCCCTGCTGGGCCAGCAGCAGGGGTAACAGAGAGATCAGCTGGCACCTCCCTGCACATGATGAACCTTGCTGCCACACACTGCAATGGATTACTGTGTCAGCAATGGTACAGGACACAGTACCACATCAAAGTCCTTTTTTCCTATGGCTTTTTAATCTAAATACATAAACTCAAAAATAGCTACTAGTAAATTTTGGATCAGAATTCTCATTTTCCTTGCCCCTTGGCTCTGATCAGTTTATAATTTTTCCCATTACGCTGAACATTTGCAAGCAGACAGTGTGAGAAACTTAATTTTCAGACTTAATGAACAGACTTAGGGAGACAGCTCTGCCATCCTGCTTTCTCAGGACATGACCACTGTAACAGTAAGGCTGGCATTACTATGTGAACAGCAGAGAGTCTAAGCCATCTTCAGAAATCTCTCTCCCCCTTCTTCACCTTTGCAAGAAATAAACATGTCAGACTAGTAAAAAATAGTACTTGTTATATTCTACTCTCCCAAATTAATTTCAGTTGATTGCATTGAACACACTAGATTTGCAACTAGAATAATTCATCACATGCATTCAGTACTACAAAATCATTCTATATATGTAGGAGCTATAAAGTAAGACAAAAAGAGGTTTTTTATTTGGGGAAACATTTTTAAATACAGAATTTAATTATCTAAGTGTCAATATACAATGATTTATTCATTTTTTAGCTTGGAATAATAGCTGCTAGTTTCAGAGAAATAAATGTTAAGTGAAAAATAAAATCCATACTCCAGAATGAAAGGAAACCAAGGAAAAAATATTCCAAACTATTTTTTAGATTCTTTTTCCATTTCCTATGACTACTTACAAAAATGAAGAATCTGGTGACAATTTTACTAAGGAGAAATAGCTTTTGCACTTATAATCAGTGTCTGATAATAATAATCTGTTGTTAAGAGTTCCTTGCTCTTGCTATGTATTACAAAAAAGCACCTGTACGTTTTCCATTCTGGATCACTTTCAGGAAGATATGAAACACATCCTGGACGACACTGGTATGCAGCTTCTGGAGGTACAGCATGATCATTCAGGTTCATTCCCTGCAATCTCAATAAATGAACAGTTGCCTGAAAAGACACAGAGAAATAAACTGTCTACCCAGGTTACCATTGTAAAAATAGACTATGACTTCATATTAGTGCTGCTACCTCTTCAAAAATTAAAAAATACAAAATGCTTTTTCAGATGTTGTACAGGCATGTACAAGTATATGAAATACAACGCTTTGTACTTCATAAGCTTAAAACTGTCTACAGCTAATTTTACTAAATAATTACATGGAGAAAAACCCATAATTTATATACGTAAGTTTTTGAATCATGCTGGTACTTCAAGGATCCCGAAATGTAATATCAGATGTCAAAAATTTACAGTAGAATCTGTTGTAAAGAAGTGTTACCAGCACCTGCAGTAAAACTATTGCTATAGTTACTTTCACACAGTATTTTGATATGGTTGCTTCATGAAACCACTTCTTCCTTTACTTCCAAGGGAGACAGAAAATAACTAAAATTTCCAGTGCTTCAAGATTTGTATATAAAACAAAACTAAACAAATATGAATGACCGTTGTGTAATTTATTTACCTCTGCATTAATAAATCTTATTTCTGCTATTATTCTGAGTAAATCTGCTTCAAAAGAGAAGGATTCACCAGGCAGCAATGATTCTTCTGATGATCTGTCACCTTGACCATCAACCATCATAGTTGCATTAGCTTTGTTTGTCTGTGCTAAAAATAAATGAACCCACTATTATTTCCATGCAAATCATCACCTTCATTTTTAAATTTAAAAATCCCTACCTATTCTTAAATTCACAAGGAATAGTTAGCAAGAAAATATTTTAACTATTTAAAGCAACTAACTTTTTCTTTAGTACCATTTCTAGCACTCAAAACCTGTTCTAAAGAGTGCTGAGACATTTGTTGCCTGTGATTTTACTGCATTTGTGCATAACCTTCAGTATTTGCAGCAAATAACTTGCTCTGGTCATAATATGCATACGGAAATTTCAGTGTGGATAGATTCCATGGCCTCTAGTTCGATTTTACTGCATTAATGGAAGTGGAGCATAGAACTGAATTATGCAGAGGCTAAAGTCTGTGCATTTGAATCATGGACTGGGTTGACTTTTTGGTAATGCACACTTAGGTGAAAAGACAGCATTCTTTTTCTTTGGTTTAATAACAAAGAGAGAGAAGTAAGATTATTTCAATATAAACACAAAGTTTGTAAGAACACACCAGTTTCTATTCATGACGCTTTTGGCACATGGTTGCCTTCAGTATCTGGTGAGTGTACTTATTTTTCCCTTATTTTGTTTGGACAGAAGACAAAAGACTAAACATTTGCTGGTCTGAAGATGCAAAACTTGTGAAAGAAAACTGGCAATCTGATGTCCTATTTTAAGTGGGCCTTGGAAACAATATGGAATAGGTTCAATTAACTTTGGCTTTAACTTTGGTGAAAAGAAAAACCATTTAATCTATTCTTAAACGTGAGTTTTACAAACTCCCTGACAAAACCAACTTCAAAAGTCAGCAAGCAGAGAGTGATTTGGAAGTGCTTTTCACCCCAAGTTAAAAACTCTTAAAGTGTGCTAGGTTTCCAGCAGACCCTCAAGGAACAGGTCCAATGTTGGACACCTCAGAAGAACCACTCACTAATAGGGGATTAAAGGGTAAAAAATGTTAACACGTGAGCTTCATACCAAGTGACTAACAACCCATTTTTCTACAGCTCCATCAGGCATGAATGATATGGACCTAGATGACCAATAGGGAATTTCCCTGTGTTCTTAAGACAGGTAGATGTATTTCATTAGAAGTGCTTCTTTACAGCACTGGTGAAACACTTCTGATGGCAGAGTACAGCTTCTACAAAAAAAGGTAATGACTGATTTCTAGATTTTGAAGCAGAAAGAATATTTCATGTACGCCAACATGCAGTGCCAGAAAAGGACTCTGGGAACTTTGGGAATGGGAGGAAAAAAACCAATATTGTCTGACTCCTTTTAATAACTTTAATAAATGATGAAAAAGTTCCTTACAACACTGAATATAATTTGTCACTTACTTTTTTTATGCTTTGTTGCCTCCCTAAACAAAGTATCATCATACAAGAGGCAAAATCTACATGCTGCACGACAGACATCCCACACTTCCTGTTTACCCGCAACTTTTGCCAAATCTGCCCAAAGTATAATTCTACCAAAGAAAAAGCATAAATAAAATAAGTTAATAAGCAGGATTAGGTTCCACAGTCCAGGATCGACAAAAATAATCATGTCAATAATGATGGCCATCAGTAAGAAAAATTACATCTAATCAAAATTAATAAATGGAAGATTTCTTGTCAGCAGCAAAAGTAACACTATTACTTTATCAATTAAAAATAATCTCCTCAGCATATCAAGAGACAAAATTCTTGCCTTGGATGGTAATTTTACTGATGTTTCAAAAGTGTGTGACAACCCTTGCTTTCTATCTCATAAAGCGAACTAAATGTTTCAAAACTAATGTTGAGAATTTAAAAGTAAGTCTTGAAAACAAGTTTGGATTCAGAATCTTTTTGATGCCTTTAAATTTCAGCACAGGAATTTTTAGTGCAGCAGAAAAGCAGACACATCCTTTTAAATAAAGAATGACAAAATTATATATAAATACTCAAAATTAAACCTGTCATTTTTCTACAGATTAATCTCTCTGACTCTTAGAGTGAACTACTTACTGTTTTTACCAAAAAGCTGTACATGGTGTGGTACAAGGACCTAAAAAAACACTTGCAAGTTTCAATTCTACATCAAGTACAAGCCCTAATCCACAGATCCCTCTGTATGTCGGGTTCATATCAATAGAACAGGTGAGTTTAACTGTGCATGTGAGAGAGCAGATTAGAAACAGGGAAAGAATAAAATTCTGCATAGCATGGAAATGTAGCAGAGCTTTTCAGACAAGAAATTATATACTCGCTTCAATATGTTGCCAGAGGCTGAAATATTCAGCCTCTTACAAGGTACCATCCACCAAAAACCTCTGAGACAGAACCTTTTCCTCTTAGAGACTTCTACAAAAGGTGAAAGAGACACTTCTGGTCTGTAGCAATTACCTTTCTCTGCCATTTCCATTTCTTAAGTGTTTCAAATGTTCGTCAACTTTCTCCACACTTTCAGTATGATGTTGGGCTTTTGCACAGAGGTAGCTTATTTGACTATTATTTTTACCTGAGGAAACTTGGTAAAGAAATAAAAATTAAAGGTAGTTGTTATAAATTAGAAATTTTAAAACCCACATGAACAGCAAACAATTAGATCCATAATTCCTTGCTGAAACACTCAAAATCCAGCCCTTTTCTCATTTCTTCACGCTCTTCCCAAACCAACCAACATGAAAGAAAATGTACTCCACCAGCATCTATTTTGTTTTTTTCCTGTATCTGGAGATACAGTTGTCTCATCCAAAACTGATCCATGCTTGTTTCATACCCAAATATCTCAAATACACCTCTTTTTGGACAGGACGTGTAGTGCTCTAGGTTACCTTCATTCAAGAGCAAGTGAACCATGTCATATGTAAAGTACACATTCATGCTGCTTTTTATGAATGTTTATCTAATCAAACACATTTTCAATCAACTTGTTTTGTTTTGAGAATACTGACTTTCATTTTACTTAGTCAACAAGGTATTAAGCAAAAACATTAATAAAGAAATAACCAGCACAGAAATGATGCAAGGGAGAAAGAACCCGGCCCCCTGAAGAAAAAACTACTCCAGCATTACCAATACATCAGAAGAAATTTTTTCTTTTGTAGTCTAATGACAGAGAAGACACGCTTTGCATTAGAATACAAGTGATTTGACATGACTGGAAAATCCAACAAGTTTATACATTCACTAGAATCTAAGCAAGGGTTCTAACATAATGCAGACAGAACAGCATTTAACCTGATCCTCAAAAAATCTGCCAACCAAGATCAGCAAATACATATAAAGTACTTCTGACTTTAAAATATACATCTCAGCAGGTTCACTTACAACAAAAAGGCACATCTTACCATTCTTGCTAAAAATATTTTGCAATGCATTGTCCAGCATATGATACGTCTGTGTAACTATAAACATAGAGCAACTGACAGAATTTGTCCAGTATAGTGCACAATGACAGCTGCAGCATGTAAGGATGAAAAGAATTGTGGATTAAAGGAGGACATTGTTATTTGGACCTATGGCTATGGCTCTCACTAAATAAGGCAAGCATGGACATCAAAATAGAATGGAAGGTGTTTTTTATGCAACTGAAAAGAAAAAAATAACCTTATAATTTTATATAATAAATTTGCACATCTATTTTCTTACTCCTGCAATACACATGTGTAAGCTTGTGGCAAATTAAGTCATTGATAAAGCAAAAACTCACAGCTTGGATGACAGCCTAAGAAACAACTTTTTCATAACAAAATTTTATAAAATACTGTGTCAAAAGAAGTCTTGTAATTATTACAGCCCTGCCCCGCCCGGATCGAGGAGCAGGTTTTAACACCAAGCTGTGAAGGATCAGGTAAACTGAGGCAGACGCATAAGTGGCTGCCACCTTCACACAGGCGACTCAGCAAAACCGCGAGAGAAGAACACTCCTGAGGCAGGTCTGGATCCTTCTGCACCTGGTCTCAAAAGCACCAAGGGCAGCAAAGCACAGACTTTTATTTGGAGGGTGGTAACCAACAGACAACCAAGAACAGTTTGGCAAAGGGGGGATTCAACCGGGACTGACATACAGGATTAACAAATGGGGTGAACTCAGGGAGGGGTCAGGGTCACACGGACAAATGGGGCCTCGAGGTTTAGGGGATTTCCAAGGCGGGGCCTGAGAGAAGGTTGGTCCCTGGGCAATATTGACAGGGAACACTTTGGCAGGATTTGGGCTGAGTGACAACTGAGGGGGCAGGTGTGAGGACTGGGGCAAACCATTAACATTAACAAAAACAGGGGTACACAGAACAAACCATGATCCATAGAACTTAATACAAAACTACAAGAAAATTATCTCCAGGGTAGATTGATGTCATTTGGGGTATCCCTACGGGATACCATATGTAATAGTTTCAATGTTGTAATAATCTCACTCATTTTAAAAACTCAGCCTTCAAGGCTAATGCGTGCTCAGATTTATTCCAAGGAACTTCAAGAGTAATTGTACAGTTGTCAAGTCAAAAGTTAAAAGCAAGGAGATGTCCATGATTTTAATTGTCTTAATTTCACAAATACAGTAAATTTTATCAGTTTAAATAATGTATGAAAATGTTTTCCAGCTCCATAGTTTTCACATTCTTAGAAAGACTGCACAGAGTGGAACAGCTGAACTGTAAATAAGACTCAGGCTTGTAATCAATCAGTCGATCAAGTCTGAAATGGGCATATGCAAGGTGAACTTTGTGCCTGGCTGCACAGAGGGCATCAGAGAACTGCATGGTCTTCCACAGCACACACAGGCTGCCCTGGAAGCAATGGGACTTTCTGTAGCTTTCCCTCCCTCCAGCATAATCTTTACTGCAGGAGTACCCTGGCTCTACTCAAAGTTAATAAAATTAGTCACACACACACTTATTTTATCACCAAGATAGTACAAAACTGTTTAAGCAATCTGGAAAGTCTGTTCCCTGTCCACTTTTCCTCAACCAGAGGCTAAATAATCACAAACTGAAGCTGTTTGGGGCATGAGGAATGTGTCCATTTATGTTCTATGTTTTAGAAAGTAAATAATGAATTCACACCTAAAACTCTGTGCAAAACTAGAGCTCTCAAAAGCAAGAGCTTAGAAGAGAAAGACAATTATAATATAGAAAGAATACCCAATGTAATTAACACAGGGTATTATTGGGTGAAATTTCTGAAAACACCACTTAAAAATTACTTTGGTTAAAAACATTCAGGAGTTGTACATAGTGAAAATAGAAGTACACTACAGCACACTACAGCACAACAGTAAGATTCAGAGGAATTTGGAGGGGAAATCAACACCTTTTCCAGTATCACCATACAACTTTTAGATCCCTAATGCAAATTATAGGAAGCCTGCCATAGAATTCAGCAGAACTATCACTTCATCTGTATTGAAATATTCCTTTTATGTTGGCACTTGATGCTATGTCCAGCCTTTAAGAGTGTGCAAAGCAAAGTGTAGTAACTTTTAGTCACACGCACATACTTTACCTTTAGCTTCATTTTCACTGTCAAGGACTATTTGAAATGTGTCAGGAGCTAATGCAAGACCTGCCTTTACCAGAAGGGATCTCTTTGTCCTCTTATTATCCTTTTGTTTTCCCTTTTTAGCCTAGATAAAGAAAAGAACTCATTGTTATAAGGTTCATTTTATATTCCAACTAGATCTTATTTACTAAACTAAAAGAACAACATGTAACTTGCTACTACCAATAAAATACCCACAGGATTTGTGTATCTTTAGGTATCTTACACATCATTCTTCAATATTATTGTCATTGAAAATGACTGTGGAACTTTTGTCATTATTCACATAATTACACCACAGATAATTTAATACAAAGTACTGTATACAGTACTACAATTTAATACAAATTCCTGTTTCTCATGAATCTTTACAGTATATTCCTCAGTATATAACCTGACATTACATTATACCTTCTCAGACAAAGAATAGAATTTATTTACAACCAACAGTAACATATCCAGCATCCAGTAACTAGGAATTGTTATAAAATATAAAAAAAATCCTGGTCTGCTAAGAACTAGCCAAAGTCAGAGGAGGTGTGGGTTTTTTTAAAGCAACATCCAAGCAGAGTAAGCTTGCATGGAAAAGCAATTTAAACCAGGAAAACATTTAGTTGCCAGTATAATTTTTGTTCAGGTGCTAAGGCAGCAAAACAGAGTTAGATGCAGTAACTCTTGATAGTGCCTATATTGTGACTGTAGAGTGTATTATTTAGTGGCATTTTTAAGTGTCACATAACATTGATTTATCTCATAGCTAGCTACGACGTTTAGCAATGTGCACATTGTGCTTCTCATTAAATAAAACTGTTTCATGCAATGAAATCCTAATAACTTACAATTGCATTCTTTTTTTTGCTGATATTTCTGCTATTTAACAACTCCCTGCCTTCCCCCAAGAAATAAGCTTTGAAAGAATTGGGAAAAAAAGTCCTCTATTACAACCTTCAGACGGTGAAGCAGCACAATCACTTCAAGGTAACAGAGCAAAGACAGTTTGCTGAAAACAAGCGGATGCTGGCTCTACTAAGATGCAGTTCTACTAAACAGCTGTCTCTCCTCTGCTGGAATTTAATAAGCAAGCCTATTCCAGCTACAGACTTTATTCTTCATGCTCACCTGTTCAATCAACATTACTGCCTGATCCTCGAGATGCTCAGGTGACTCGTACAGCATTGCACTCAAACGAAGGCGGTTAAAGCTCAGCCCTAGATGTTCTTGATACTGCCCATTGTTGTTCAGGTGCAAAGCTTTTTGCAAATGTTCCAGAGCTGCCTCTAGTCTATCCCCATCTTCTTCAATACGAGCTATTTCCATATGAACTTGGCAACGTAACAAAATCAACATGCTAAGGATTACAAATTTAAGTGTAAACTGTTAAAATAAGGCACACTAAAATTCTTAGACCTAAAACTCACCCAAAGATGAAACCCAATAATTAAAAGTGACTCTAGTATTAAAATTTATAATCCCTTTTTAACTGTCTTATTTCTTTAATTTTCACTATCATACCTTTTTAACTGAAATTAATAAGAAGATTTAACTGCACATAACTTTCACTGACCCTGTAGGAGAAAACAACACATCTTGTGGACTAACAGATCTTTATATATCTGTAGAACTCTTTTTCAGTACTGCCTAGGTGTGCAAATCAAGTGAAGAGGTTTTCAAAAGTAGTTAACTGCGAGAGAAACAATAATGTGCTGAATAATGACTTTCGACAGAAGTTCACTCTCTGTTCCTAACATTTAAGTAGAAGCTAATACTGAAAGTCTAGCCTTGTCATATTTGCTCAGCTCTTTCAAAGATGTGGCTCACCTCAGGCATACACATTCACTCTAAATACTGTCCCTACCCAGGTGTTGTTGACACCACTCTATGGAGCTAGTGTATTTTCACCAAAAACTGCAGTCTCAGGTATGCTCAGCTCCCTATCAATCACCTGCCCCAGGAAGCTGTTCATTACAGCTCAGAGCTCTACATGCTCTGGTTATTTTCAGGAAGAAAAACAAAAAACCAGATAAATTAAAGCAATGTTATGAAAAAGACAGAAGAAAGGGTTTCAAGCCTATCAAATATCACTCCACAGATACTAATGTATGTGCAAATCAGAGCTAGCCTGACTGAGCAAGTATCACCCTTTTTCTGTGAACCAAAGTAGACACAATTAATGCTGCTACCAAAACAAAAATTAAGACAGGCAAATTAAGAGAGACAAATTATTTGATCCAATCTCTAGAGACAGTACCACATCAAAGCTGAGGCTAAGTCTACTGGATTGCTAAGAATATGCATGTGACAAACGTATAAAAACCTAAATTCTCAAAAATCTCCCTGCAAGCTTCTAGAAAAAAATTGTCATTACTAACATTTAGTACAAATTTTGAAGTTGCCTGTGCTGATCTTGCATTCTCTAGATGGAAAGCATAAGAAATGCTTGAATAACAGTACAGTAATACAATATAGTGCTTTCAGGCATGTGCAAATCCACTCTTTATGCAACTAAAAAAAAATAAATTTAAAACCACTGAAATTAGATTCCTCATCTTCCTCTGCAATACTTGCAGCAGAAACCACCTACTGTCCTGCTCAAATGGCTGTGTCAATTGCAACTCACTCTACTGCATAAGATCTGATCTCTGTTCTTAACAGTCAGACAATGCATAGGTCCAAACTCAAGTAAGTACCATATAGTAAGGTTCACCTGTCGACTCAAATTCACAAAAATGGTGAAAATAATTAGGTGCTTAAGGTTAAGTACAGCATAATAGCAAATAGAAGAATGTATCTCAAAAATAATAAATTTTCTTTATACAGTAAGTTTTTCAATTAAAAAGAAGTATCAGCAAAAATATATAAATAGTATCTTGCAAGAACTGTCTTATTTGATGGAAATATAGAAGCCATGATATTTTTTCAAAAGTAATTTTTTGAATTTTATTTTTTTAACCAACAAAAGCAATGTTAACACAAGAATCTAGACCACAGTCTAACACATATACTGCAGCTTTGGAATTTTCTCACATAATTTTGATTAACTACTAGTATTAGTATATCTAGAGTATTTTTAAATTCCTAAAATATTTCAATATTTGTTACAGGTCATTGAACAGTGTAAGATTGTGTCTGAAAGGAACCTATATTTAAATGATCAACAGGGAAATGTATGCAACATGCAGACATGCATTTATTACAAGCTAGTGGAAAATTCTCAAAGACACTTAATATCACAGAACTTGAGCTTTTAAATGTGTTTGATGCTTTGAGACCTTTCGAAAAACTACACAGCACTGAAAATTACCTGTCAATCTCTTCAAGGACATCAGCAACTGAGATCAATGGCTTTCGCACATGTTGATGCAGATTGTGTTGTAGTAGTGGTAAGCAGAGATTCCACTGGGTTGCACAAACAACCTGAATCACACCAGGATCTCCCAACTGAACTGCACGTTTTAACGTTAATTCAAGACTTTTTATCAATTTCAGCTGAGCCTATATACATGAAGAATTAATTAGCACCACTGCATTTAATAAATGGAATTTCTTACATGTTCCTCCAAATTTTAATGTTAGGACTGTTTTCAGTAGAAAACATTCCCTCAGCCAGTAGACTTTGAGAACTTTTTTATTAATAATTTCTTTAATTTTTTGTTTTGTAAACAGGCATCAATAACTAAGGAGTATTTCTTTCAGGTGCTCCAGGCTGCTATCACATATTTCTAGCAGAAGTCTGTCAGCTAGTTCCCATTCTTATGATAAACAAAAACTGATGATAGCGAATACTTTGGAATTCAGAAGGTTTAGCTGTTTTGCGTTTTTTCCACATTCAGCTACAGATGCAATACAGAAGAGGAAAAAAAGAACTATTAGGAATGGAATTTGCCATACTGTCAATTAAACTTGGTTCTTATTAAATCTAAAAGCCAATGTTACCTACAGTAACAGACATGTAATTCATTACGTTATTTTTAGAGGTTATGCAAGCAAAAAGGAAAAAAAAACAAACAAAAAACCACCAGAAAAAAACCCAGAAAAAACCAATACCCCTCTTCAACTGCATACACAGTAGACTTGAAGTTTAGAAATACCTAAATATCCTGTTTTACATTTTAGTATTAGTACTGTTTCATACTATGATGAATTCATTAACAAGAGGTTTTCTTTCAAAAGGTGAGTGGAATTTCTGAACTCCAAAATGATAACAGCACTAGATAGGAGTAAGTCTTCACATTACCAATTTCCATTAAACATATTCCTACTTCCCACTGTAGGAACTTCAGGTGACCCTAACAGCTGGTCTAAACTGCTCATTGTAGCCATCTCTCTAATCCCATTGATCATATTGATATTTAGGCTTCTAACTTTGATGGTCTGAATTACAGCTGAGCCAACCGACCACAGAAATTCAAGAAAATCCTCCCTGGTGTGACAATTTATCAGGAACAATTTGCATTTCTCTGACATAAGAATTTGTATGAGATTGACCATAATATGCAATCACAGTTGAGACGGACTCAATGATCCCTTGTGGTCCTTTCCAACCCAAGATATTCCATGAAAAGAGATTCCATAAAGGCAAAACACAAAAACATGACACTGTTGCCCTTCCATGCCTCAAAGCTACCATCTTTGCTCTTGGAAAGGGATGTACTATGAACCTTTACGGTCAGACAGAAGACTTAAGGGAGCAACACACAACAGTGGTTTATTTTTCTCAGTTTCCTTCTTGGAAGTCCAATTTAGAAGAATATGAAGGTTAAAAAAATTCCTTATCAGTATAAAGTAATTAAGACACACAGTCAAATGCAATTCTCCACATTTAACAAATTAAAACTTTTACTTTTCTCTCAAAGTTAAAGAACATACCTCAACAACTCCTTTGGTATAAGTCACAATTTCAGTGTCATTTTTCTTCATTTCATATTCACATTCCAGACATTCTATCTCAATAAGTTTCCCTTGCTCCTATGAAGTATTAATACACAAAATGCTAATTTCAATTATTAAAAAGAAATACAGTAAAGATTAAACCCATGTAATCACAGTAACACAGCACTGTACTTTCCTACTGAAAATCCTACTATACTTGCCAGTTAACTGAAATTATACAAAGGGAACAGAATTTGTTGTTTGAACTGCAGTCACTTTCTACTCACTGGAGGCTGCAAAAGAACTTTTAAGCTGTTCATTGCCAGAATTTGCAGTAAGAAACCCAGTGTACACCTGGTTCTTCCTATAGTGTAATTTGCTTTCAGTTCTAATAGAATCATAGAATCACAGAATGGTTTGGGTTGGAAGGGGCCTTAAACTCCACCCAGTTCCAACACCCTGCCATAGGTAGGGATGCCCTCCACTATTCTAATATTCCCCAAACCCCATCCAACCTGCCTAGAACACTTCCAGGGATGGAGCAGATACAGCATTTCCGGGCAGCCTGCACCAGGGCCTCACCACTCTCACAAGGAAGAATATTTTCACATCTGATTCACATGTGCCCTCTTCCATTTACTCATTAATGTTATTCAAAAGGTACATGCTTGGAATAAACAGGTGCTAGTCAAGACAGAAAGGATCCAGCTTGATGGGCAGTGAAATTTTTAAGTAAAAAGTGAGGTTAGATTTTTAACAGCTTAGGAAAGAGGTGAGTATTAAATCATATAAATTATATGTGTGGATCCTAGAAACACCTAAGATACTCTGTATTTGGGTTAAATTGGTGTAGTAAGGAAATTCAGACAGCCTCTCCTTTCCTAATTCATTATGAGCTATTATCAAATTACACAGCATAACCTTTGGTAATTTAACATCCCCATGACTGGAAAAGAGAAGAGATTGTAAAAAACTTAATGACAAATACACACAGAGATGAAATTCATGTCATGGTTGAAAAATTTGCCAGTACTTGGCAAAAGTAAATTTTGACATAGATTCCTCTTACTCTGTTATAACAAGAAATTACTGTTAAATGATGCTGGGCAATCAGAAGATGGTCACTTAAAAACATATTAACTCCAACAGAGAAGGTTGAAATGGAAGCCAAGTTTCTCTATTGCCACCACACAACACATATTTCCCACTACTGTCTACACAAATACTTAGACTAAATCCTCGTGAATCTTTGACCTAGGGGATTTAAACACATCTTCCAGTGGAATGCTATGGATTTGTATATGATTTTAGACTTTCAGGAAATGTTCAGAATAATGAGCCTGAATCAGACACACAGAATAAAAAAAATTCTGTGAGGATCAGTTAAATTTTATGAGTAACTCTAAGTGGGATCATTATAATAGAAATTGGAATTTAACTTCTAATGAAACTCTTGCACAGGTAACATTTTAAAAACATAAGCAAAAATTTACAGTTTCTATTTATTTGCCAAAATAAACTGCACTGCTAATTACCCCAGTCCACCCACGCCCTACTTTCTGACCTTACATCTACTTCTCTAGTTCAGGAATAGATCAAGTATCCAAATTATTATTTATATCAATGAATATATAGACAATACACAGATGGACAGAATATGGTAGAACCATGAGTACTATTTTTTAAATGTAAACACGAAAGGGATGTAGGAATGTGGGGGTATGTGTAAAAAAAATCCAAATCCACGTAATTAAAACTTACAGTAATTGGAGCACTCTTCAGATCAAGTATACAATGAGCTGCGAGCTCAGTGTAGTTTACTTTCAGAGAAAAACGAGCTAATTCCAGAATCAAAGGAATCCTTCAAAAATACAAAAACATCGCTCAGAGAATTTGATGTTGCTCTCCCATGGAAT
>WAAE01026553.1:0-17885 GCA_013400495.1 Nicator chloris
ATATATATATATATATATGAGAATTACATATGATCACAAACCAAATGGCCAGATATTTCTCTAAATATACATCAGACTGCAACAAACTATAGGCTGAAGACACGTGCTATGAGCTCTAGGAAGAGGCAGAGGAATAAAATTGAGACTATTTGATTGTTTAGCAGTAAAATTAAAGGGCTACAAATCTAAAATATGTTTAGGCTGTTAAGTTACAGGGTTATTAACAGGTTTTTGAGGTCCATTCCTTGAAAAACTTTGACATGTGGGTTATCTTTGGATTTTACTACATACTGCCTAGACTATGTAGTAAAATACTCTCCATAATACAAAAGGTGGAGGATTCTTGAAAGGTGTTTAATTTATATGCAGCAGTATTTCATCCATGGTACCAACACAGTAAGTGGTTGACAAATCACCCTTCATTCCACCACCTGCACCATCATGCCTTCACTGGACATGTTCTGATCCAGACCAAAATTTTACTATCTCTGGCAACTTTTTACTGAAAAACCAGTCCATTTGCTTATAAAAACAGCACACGGCAAAACTGTGACTCTCTCTTACTCAGATTAAGTATTTCTGCTCAAGTCCATTTTAAATTTAAGTTGGTGTCAAACAATGTGAATCTTTTTCCCAAATTTGCCTGTAGCAGAAAATTACCTGACTTTCTGGAACACCACTGATAAATTTTAGAGCAAAATTACTTTCAAAGGAAAGGCAAGAGTATCAAAATTTCTACTGTTATGTTGTAGCCACAAAGAGGTCAAGAAAGACAGATGATGTCCAGATTTGATATTTGACTGCAGCTGTTCTGCAGTCTGGGGAATAATCGGCATGTAAAAGAGCATTAAACTGTAGGCCCTCTGATTCCCTCACCCTGGCAATAGCATTTCACATCATTAAGGTGGAAGAATGACCTGCATGACTGCCCAAACCAAGCCCCAGGTCACTTCAATAATTAAAAAGATAGGTAAGATCAATAACAGCAAACAGTAGCACTTTATGACACAATGACTGGTTACATGTAGCATAACTGGCAGTAACAACCTCATATTTATTAAGGCTGGGTGAAATTAGAAAGAGGAAGAGACAAAACAGTCAAGTGCTATTGTACACATTTGTTTTCTGGCCATCAATATTTAGCTTGTTATGGAATTTCAGTGACTCATTGATTGAATGTGGAGATGTGTAATCAGCACACAGATTTTATTTAAGCATTGATCTTTCAGTCAAAAGCCGCATAGCAACACTCCTCAAGAATTTCTGACTTGTCAAGGCCAGGCACTACAGCTAATATAGACTGGGCTTTGTTCTACACACATGTGGATGATCAAGCAGACATCAAGACACCTCTTCAGGCAAAATGGAGTTCAGTACTCTGATTTTTTTCTTTTTTTTGAGGGGGAATAAAAAGTTTAAATTAAATTTTTTTCAGATTATTAAATCCTGTCCCTCTGCTTGTTGTGAACAGTTTTCTCTCCACCTGAAGCATCATCAGCTATTCTTGATATCAAGTATCAACAAGATCGTTGGCTCAGTGTTGTATTGACATGAGACTTAACAGAAATCAACTGATTCTTCACGATTATGCAAAAATGCAGACAGCCTAATAGAACGGAGGAAATCTCTCATTGCATACTTGGGCTTAAAAATAAATCCAAATTTAAAATCTCTCATTGAATATTTTTTAATCTTAAAATTAGGTTTCTTAAAAATAAAACCCAGAAGGACTATTTTGACAATATTTAGAATGTACATGCATTAAAAAAGCAAACGCTAATTTTACATACCCCACAGTCGGCTCTCCTAGGCTTACATCCACTGGCTATGTGTATCATTACATCTACATCAGCTGGCAGAGATTCCAATA
The DNA here is from genome assembly GCA_013400495.1 of Nicator chloris. Lineage (NCBI taxonomy): Eukaryota > Metazoa > Chordata > Aves > Passeriformes > Pycnonotidae > Nicator > Nicator chloris. The sequence goes on from WAAE01026553.1 coordinate 1,871, forward strand.
CTGTGACTACACTGATTTTTACCAGCTAAATCTCTTCTCCCATGTTTGTAGAAGGCAGTTTAGTGGGCACTGCCAGGAAACTGAAGTCAGTGGGAGACACATCAACCTACTTTTCCTGGGGAAAGATTTCTACCTTTTACCTTGTTTTCAGAGCCTGTGTTTAACCTGTTGGAGTTGTCATGACAATAATCTTTTGCCATTAATTTAAACTGGGTTTTAAGTTGCTTGTTGTTCAGCAAAAACATCATTGTAGACATGTAAATGATACCCCTGAAACTTTAGCCTTTGTTGGCTGACAGACCTCTTGAAACACAGTACACAGCAAAACTGTATCAAGATTAGAGAGCATAACTGGTGATAACTTTCAGTGTTATTATCTTAATAAACTTTCTGTACTTGATTAGCCTGGATAAAGAAGATATAGATCAGCCGTGATAGCTGCAAAACTACAGATAAGCTGGTCATCCTTTCAAGATAAAAATGCCCATCTGTTCTGAGATTGCAATCAAGGACCCTCTGCTGATATTTAGTCTATTCCTACATGGCCTCTAGCTAATTAAATAGTAAGATGACATCCATTGTTAATGCTTTTTCTTTTCATTTAACTCACTTCATTGTAGCCACTCTGTGCTTTTTTAAAGATCACAGCACACTAAAATCCTTACAGAAGGCCAGAAAAGCCACTTATACCTAGTCGTCTCATACAGTTGAAGGGTTTAGGAGCAGCAGGGTTTATAACTCACTGCTCTTTGGTGAGAACAAGAAATGTACAGCAAGAAATTTGCTATTGCAAATCCAAATTCACATAATTCCATATATCAGGGGGCTGAAGTTAATGTCGAAATTTCCATCTGTTTTGTTTGAGTTTGGGACTTTTTTTCCCCCAAATACTGCTTTTAATATTCCTACTCTGGGTTCCTTTCTGGTTGACTTTGTGGGGTTTTGTTTTAGAACTTTAGAGGTTGTGAGGTTTGGTTTCTTCATTTGCAAAGTTGAAAAAGACGTTAGCAACATGTTACTCATCTGGGAGTGTAAATGAATAAAATTTAGGACTGAAAAGGATTAGGTGTGGAGGCGATTCTCTGCCAACATTCTCTACTTTGCAGAGGTACATTTGAATGGATTATGGAAAAGCAGCAACCTTTCCTCATTAAGATTTCTGGTAGTACTGCTACAGTATTGCTTCTCCTCAGTTCTTCCATCATGGCATTACTTCTGACAATGCCTAGATATATAGTTTTTTCCCTGTTAAATTTTAGAACTCAATCAGTCTTCTTGATTATCTGAAGTGAGTTCTTAATTTGCAGCACACAGAACTATTATATGGCTTACATGCCTCTTTTGATCAACTAGATTCTGTTGTGCTTTGAACTCAGAAACTTTGTAAGGTATATATTTTTTTATATCAATTGTTATGAAAGTATCTTCTTGTTGTCTTTATTCAATGTTCTATATTGACCATTTATTCATTCATTAATATACTGCCTCCAGCCTAGTTTTTAACCTTAAAACATTTGGTCCACAAGTCTTTTTCAAGTTCCAATAAACAGATTAAACACTCATTTTTCCACTGGAGGAAACCAGCATCAAATGTTGTGTTTTTTATATTACTTACACTGTTTATTTGTATTACCACTACAACCTCTGCTGTGAATACAGCTCTTTTCCACTGGAATTTGGCTATTCTACATGGTGTTCTACCTCCATTTTCTGAGATACTAGCTTTGTTATGGGGTGATTTTAACAAAGCTGTCCTGAGTGATCAATGGCCCATGGCATTGCAATGTTCTGCCACTTCCAGCTTCTCTGTGTTGACCAAGAATATCCTCCTTTCAAGATCTATTCCATTAATTTATTTCAAAATTACACTAGGAACTTCTGAGTTTGCTGCACTAGATTTTTTCCAGCCACTAATGTCATCACAAACAAGTTTCATATCCCTCATAGCAGTTGTTTATCAGGCCACATTTTCAAACAGCTGTCTGTAGCATGTATTACAACTTAACTTCTAGCTGTGCTTTTCTGCTCTTCTTCTCCGTCTCCCTTTTTCAGTTTCTGTGGCTCTTCTTTATCTCAACTCCTGCTATGCCAGGTGTCCTCTCCACATTAGTTCCAGACCTTCCAGGCACATGTGTTTCTGTGTCCCTATCCTTCTTTGGGGAGGAGGTAAAAATTTAAAAAAAAAAAAGCAATTTCCATGCAAGCCTTTGTACACTATTTTATCTTAGCCCTACAGGCAAGCAGACTTCTAACACAGCTTTAGGAACTTCTTGTATGCACCTTCTCTCTAGAACTTCTCCCACTTCCACAGTGGTGAACCCAAGTGTAAGATAAGCATGCTTTCTTTGTTCCTATCCTGATTTCTCCTACTGCATTTTTTTTCATGCCTCTTTTCTTCTTGTACCAATTTTCCTTGTAATTTTAATCCACTGTCTCAAACCCAACAAATTTCACACACTTCAGATTAATTCATTAGCATCTGTGCAATCATACTAATGTAAATTCATCTTAAAACATCAGAACCTTCAATATTATAGAATCCTAGCAATTTCTGAGTTCTAATGCAACTTTTTTATGACATTATTAATGAGATTTATCTTGACAGAAAAAAAAAAAAGAACAAGGCAATGACCATATATCGTTCTAAGGACTTGGGCTTTGTATGTGTCAAGAAATATACAGGAAAGCCAGGCAAAACATAGCATTATTTCAAGTACCAAGAGATGATGAACAAATTGTACTATCAGATGTGTCCAGCTGCTGCTGAGCAGCCTAGTTTATCTCAAGCAATGGATGCTAGGTCATGTCAGAGCACTGAAGACAAACAGGACCTGCTATTTCTATTCCTCTGTATATTCAGCCACTCCCCTTGCTATTTTCAAACCAGTGACAAATATCCCTCAATAGACATTTTTTCCACACGGATCAAAAGCCATCCCTTCTCTCCTAAGCATACTTGCATACAGCTCTTTGCCTGACAAAAGCCATCACTGGCACCAGTGCCAAGCATTTGTGAATAATTCTGCCTGCAGATACCCAATGTACAAATTTATACTTCTGCTTTTTATAAACACTGCTTCAGCTACACCATCTGAGCATAAGAAATTAGTTCAATATAACAGTGGGGGTTGTTCAGTTGGACATAGATTCACAAAATCCTTTAAAGATTAGGTTTGACTTCAACTCTACTTTTCTAATGATTTTTGTTAAGGAGGGAGGTGGAAGGATGGAAAACAGAGTGGAAACAAATTGTTCTCACCCTAAAACTAGGATTCACGGGAGAAAAATAGGCTGTCCTATGTAACTTAATATTTGCTTCCCACAAACAAATTCAAATGCACTAGAAAGATGAAGATGACACATCACTTTCATTCATTTTAAGATGTCAGGCCAGCCAACTCCATTCCTGCTGATGAAACTTTTATCTCATCAACAGCCTTTCTGTCATTCCTTGAATGTTTTAGTCTGATTTAGTCTTCAATGCAGATTCTTGTTGGGTGTTATTTGTTTGTTTGTGGGCTTTTATTGCAACAACCTACCTTCAGTGTGAATGTATCTTCTAGAGAATGCTTTCTTCTTGCATTCTCCTTAACTGCCTTTGATTTGTAAAGTCATTCTAAGTGTTTTAAAGCACAGATGGGAAGCAGGGCTCCAGAAAAAGAGTATATGTGCTATATTGTCATTTCTCTCACATGACTTTAATTCTGCAGTTCTAGAGTTCAGTATGATTGAGTTGTCCAGGCTTCTTTTAAACAGGTGAGAGAGAGGAGCAATTGGTCCTACTGTAAGGTGGTACATCCAGAGATTGGTTAAAAAAAAATTGGAGCTTACAACAGGCTCATCATTGACATGGGAAAGAGAACAGAAGTTACCTAACTTTTCACTGCTAAAGTAACTAATTTTTGTTCTTTTAAATTTCGATTTTATAACTCACACAGACATGTCTCTTCTAGAACTTGCTGTAACCACACATTTGTCCTGAACCCTCATTCTGCCTATCCACATAGTTTCCTAGAAGTTTTTTCTGCAAATAGAAATAATAGGGAAAAGAACAAACAATCTGGCTGCTAGCAGCCTCATCTCTCTCAAAAGCCATTTACATATATGAATTAACAGTGCAAATATTTCTTTCAAGCCTTGAACACTCACACATTATTCTTGTTGAAAGACAGTGCTGCAGGTTAATGCTTTCCATAACCATACATGTTAAGTCTTCATTGATGTGGTGCTTTGTTGTTCTGCCCAGTAATGGGCTGAGCAAGGGATACTGTAGAACCATGCCACTCCCTGGAGAGGTCAGTGAGTTTCCAAGGCAGAAGCAGGAACACATCATCGAAATGGCCTGATGCTATGAAGGTCCATCTCCTGTCTGGGCCCTGTCAGCTCTGCTGAACCTCTGATGACATTCCTGTCTACTGAAAACAGGCCAGGATCATGTGCAGGATGTGAAAACTGAAGGTAACTGAGCGCTTGAAGGTTTCCAGTGCGGCTGGTTTTTAGTTTTAGAAAAGAAACAGTAAGAGTGCAACCTTGGTTAATGAGAATAAAAATCCAGTAATGCCAGATTGGGAGTAATGAGGCTGAGACGTAATTGGAGAGAATAAAAGTGAATTAGATGTAAGGCCTTGTATTACTGGGAGAGGGCAGGCAGAGGAATGTGATGATTGATGAGTCTAAGCCAAAAGGGTGTTTTTTGGATACCAGAATGCAGAAGCTAATCAAAGTTTTTTTTCATATCAGAGTAGCCTTCAGCCCTGTCTAGTCTTTTGTGCTACAGCTGTCAGTGCCCAACTTTAAGATTATTAGGTTCTTTTAAAATATAATTATAGTCACTGTGCATTTTTTTCTTTTTCATTTTTTTTTTTTAAACTGGTGACAAACGGTAAAATTCTTCCCTGACCATCACTGGTACTATAATCTGTTTATGTCCTGAAATGTATGATTTGATTATCCTTATTATCTTGGCTTTCATAGCTATAAAAATGTTATTAGTGATCATAAAAGTATCTGCCTCTTTTTACTCAAGTCAAATAATTTTACTTGGTTACCTCCTGTGGCAGTGTACTCAGCAGGTCAAATACATATTGCATATCTGAGCTTGTACAGAATTTTATGTCCACGAAGAAGGTTTAAAATTTTACAAATCTCATGAGAGTAAGGCTTACCAGTGATTTTGATAAGTCAGTCCTGCTCACTTGAGGATGATAAGGGTAGTGCAAGAATGTTCATGATGCTATATTTATTTCTTGATGAGTTTTAGGTGAATCCTTGCGATTCTGAGGTGCTATATTTGTTTAAACTATTGGAGAGTAAGACCAAAAAACTGAGTTATCCTAAAGGAACTTGATTTTGCTCTTCATTTTCCAAGGCTGTATCTATAAAGGCATGTCATACTCGTAGGCAAACATCACTCCTGATGCCCTGTGGGGGTGAGCTTGTTGCCAATTTTAGGAGCTCCCTGAACACAGGCAGAACCTAGTTGAGAAAGGAGACATCATTTATTCTGTGCAGAGTGCAAAGTGGAGGTTCCACAAATCGAGAGCACCGTGGGGTAAAAAGTTACATCTTTTATGCAGTGAACATTTTGACATTAACTCACCTATCTAATACGTATTATCCACCTTCCTAATGCAGATATACTTGTGTGACACAAAGTTCTTTCATTTATTAGGCAACTTCTATTGTAGAAGTTATCTGATGACATTAGCTATGTTTACAAAGGTGAGAAAATTACATCAATTTCTTTTGTAGAAGTTATCTGCTGACATCAGTTACCCTTACAAAAGGTGAGAAGCCTGGGGACAAATAACTCAGCTGGAAGACATCACGGATTTGAGCCCTTTTGGGTGTCAGAATAAACACCTCAAATTTAATTTTCACAGTAGCCCCTCCTGACTTTAGAAATTGATGCAAAGAACTGTCTCCCATTTTCTCTTGACGGAGAAAAAGCTACAAATCTGGTGTAGGAACAGCGGAGTTAAACCAGGACTGACCCGTGAGAAGGCATCCCTCCCCCGCGCGCCGGGCCCCCGGCTGAGGCTGTGCAGGGGCTGGCGGCGAAGGGTTAAACGCGGCGACAGAGGAGAATGAATGGCCAGTGTCAGCAACAGCGAGCAGCGTTTGCGAGGCCAACAGCCCGCCGGGCACACACTGACCCGCCGCCGACCGCGGCCGCCGGGCTGCCCGGGGAGGCGCGGCCGCAGCCCCGGGGCGCCGCGCTGCCGTGGCACCGACCTCCGGCCGCCGGCGTCTCCGCCAGCTCCGCCGGGGCTCCGGCCGCCGCTGCAAGGAGGATTGATTACACTTTAGTCCCTGCGAGGCCGGGCTGGCATCGCCGGCTCCAGAGAAACGCGGGCCAGCTCTCACGCGTTATTAGGTTTGGCATAATTCTGAGAGGACGCATAGGATGGCTTTATTTTACCTGGCAGCCATGACATTCACTGATATAAAGGATGTAATCACAGAAACGGAGTAAGATGTTAATGTGGAATTTTGTTCGATAATTCTTGGAGCTCCAGGTTGGAAATATATACATTGCTTTCTAACATGTCACCATTTAATTTAACATCCAAAACACTCTATCTATGCATATTTTCTCTGTTCCTGTCAGATGAAGCTCTGTAACAAGGGCTATAAAAAAATCTGGATACAGTAATTTTTTTCTGGACCAGAAATACCAGAAGGAGGTATGATTCTTTAACTGCTTAGTTAACTTTGCCTTCTATTTATGAAATTGAAGAGTTAGGGTTTTGTTTTTTTTAAAAAAGACACATGGATGAATGTAGTTTAATTAACCTTAATCTGTAATGTTTATTGTAACTCTGTTTTATTTACATATTTCCTTTCAATTGTGAAGTCATTAGTTAAAAAAGACTTGCTAAGCATCTGCAAAATTGAATGTGGGTGAACGTTAACAGTGACAATCTTCATACTCGCTGAGTTCCCGAAAAATGTGGGTTTAGAAATAAAATATATGATCTCTGTTCCAAATCACAACTCCCTTGACATCAATTTAGGTCTTAATATTAGCCTGAACTCCTACATGATTTTAGAGAAACACCATTTAGGTGAAAAATCATTTAAAAAATTGCTATCATTATTTGAGAACAGCAATAAACATCACTCATGCTGTTTACTTTATCACTCAATTCTCAGCACAGTTTGTCAGTGCTGACCAAGGCAATGAAAATATCTAGTTAAAGAAAAAGACGATTTTTGAAGCCTTGTTAATGCAAGCAAACAGTACAGATGCTTGTCCAACCTCCAATCAGGGCTGGAAACACCATGGCTCTTGCTCTGCACCCATTCCTGAGCTTTTGGGGTTCATCATGCTGGGGCAGGGGCACCTGCCTTGGTGGCGGCTCCCTTGGCAGCCCAGTCCTCCAGCAGAGGAAGGGATAGTGCCCACAAGGCCTACCAAAGAAAAAATGCCTGGAAATTTGCTGTGTGCTTTCCCCTGCCTTACCCTAATATCTCTGCACGTTTCAGAGGTAGTGCCTGAGCTTCCTGGGTGAGGAGGCACAGGGGTGACCCCCAGCTACCTCAGGTGTGCAGCCAGTAGGCTCAGATCAGCCTGCTCCTCAAGCCCTCAAGCCCCTCAGTAAAGATCCTTACAGAGCGTAAACTAAGAAGCACCTTTTATCTCCTATTTTTAAATTTATAAGATAAACAGAAATTGTTTGAAGGAAGGCAAAAAAAAAACCAAAAACAACCCAGTTACGTTTAAATGGTCTGATCTGATTTCGCCCTGCCTTGCAGTCACTTTCCAGTGATTTAGTGAAAACAGCAAATAAAGGACCAGCTTTCCAGAAAGTTTGAATTATAGCTAATTGTGTTAAGTTAATTTTGGTCTTATTGAGCCCGTAGCACACTTTATTGATTGTAAACAGAGTAAATTTAAAAGCCAAACCATAAAAGCCTCAAGTCTACAGAAGGAAACATGATATGTATGCTTACTAGCAGCATATCACTCATTCTAATTAAAACAAAAATACTGTGCTAATGGCACGGGGGCCTTAAAAGGTGTTGTTCAGAGATGGTGAGATGTTTGCTTTTGACTGAATAACACAACTGAACCACATCATCAACAACTGTGAAGAGACATCTGGATTTGTTGGAAGAAGCATCCAGTTGTGGCTCATACGGATCTGAACCATGATAACAAAAGCATGAAGGAAAGATTCCCCATGATGTACTCCTTTGTGTTTCATCCCAGAGCAGGAGCTCATATTGCTTGTTTTTCAATGAGGAAGCCTGACTCAAATTTTCCAACATATTTCAAAGCAACAATTCACCTAAATGTTAATATTTATGCAAAAACATTTTTGGTTTGTGTGCCAGATAGAACACTTTAACACAAAAAGGAGACAACTTTTCTGATCCTCATTATAGCAATAGTTATTGTAGAGTTTAATTTTGGAGGAACATATCATTTTCCATACGTAATCCAAGCAGCACGAAATTGCATCGTATGGAGAACTCACAGGTGACAACCATAACTGAGGATGAGCAAATCAGATTCAGACTGCACCAGATAAACTGACCTACCTCACAGCAGGACAACTCAAGATCTGTTGATAATATTGCATGTGTTATTCTGTGCAAAACTACTAAAATGAAAGTAGGAACCACTTTCCACAATACACACAAAAAATTTTATTCTTCTAAAACATACACACAAAGGTGTTATCAACCACTTCATGTCAGGGTGTTGCATAGCACATAGGTGAAACACGCAGCTCAGTTTCAAAAGTAACATCAGTGTCTGAAGGAACTCTTTTTTAATTAAAAAAAGAACTATGGCTTGCAAGAAAATGGTCTTGTGCAAAGATGAAAACTGACAGTGTATTTTGTATAGCATCCAGAATGCACTCAACTTTTAATTCCTGCATTACAATACAGCACCTTGTTTTAGATAAATGACACAAAAAATGCCACTTACCAGGAAAAAAAAAAATCTGTTTCTAAGGCACAAGGCAAGTTCCTTCTCTGAGGTAGAAGGCTGTTGTACCACACAGAGAACAACAGTTTACCAAGGCCACTTTTCTGGTTGGTGGAAGAATGGGACATATTTGTTAAAGTTTGCACTGAAGCAAAACATATTGAAATGATACTGTAATGGTCAAGCTAACAGCACTGCAGATTTAAATGAAAGTTTCTCCTTGTAAAAATAGGAAACATATATGAAAGGCACAATATAACTGAGCACCTCCCCTGAGCCTCCAAAAAGTAAGCAGACTGCAGCAAACGCTCTGACAAACTAAGCTGATGTTTGCCCCTCACTCCTCCTGGAGCTCTAAAATGTGAAGAATATTTATATCCAAATTTCATCACATGAATCAAAAGCATGCTAAAAGTTACTAATGTACAGAAACCATCAGGAAAGCAGTGGCTTCAGAGCTCTCATTGGCACACTGAGAGACACACAGTCTAGCCCTGCACAATAGTGCAATACCCTGGGGAGCATCACCTGTTCTCCCAGTCACGGGACAGCCACCTGTAAGGCACTTAGCAGAACACTCATTGGAAAAATAGACTATGTCCACGACTTGAACAACCCCACCAGGTCAGTCAGAGCTCCAAAAAAGTAAGATATTGAGGAAGGTTTGTATGTCCAACAACTAAAAGCATTGATCCGAAAATTAAATCCCCAGTGGAATTCTTCAGAGGCAAGCAAAATATGACCTTGTTTGACCCAGCTGCCTCCAGCTGGCAAACACATATTTAAACTGAATTAGACCTGAATTTCTGTCCATATTTTTAGGAAATCAAAACCTGTGAAGCTATCAGCAAACCAAAAAGTGGTTCTTCTACAATGAGAAAAAAAAATTTAAAAAAGAAGGAAAGAAAAATAAATAAAATTCTGCAGAGTAAATAACTACACAGTGCAATGAAATTTCTATTTGCCAGTTATGGGGCTAAAACTTTTTACTAGAATGCATCTGGGAGCTCTGAATTTAACTCTTTCAGACGGTGAGTGCTGTTCACTTTGTTTAAAATATAAATGTCAGTAGGTAACCTGAAGGCTTGCTGTAAATCAAACCTACACTGTATAAAGACTGTTATTTGTGTCCTAATGGGTCAAACAGAAGAGGTGCCCTCTCTAAAAGAGCTGGATACCAGATTCCCCTTTCATTGATCGAGGTTTCAACTCTGGGTGCTTGAGTTTATGACAAAAGAGTTCACAACACGGCTGGCAGGAAGTCGATAGTTTGATAGATCCCCTTTGCAGTTGGTCCTGTCTCTAGCACTTTAACCACGCTTTCACTCTGACAGTTATTACTGCTGCAATAAATTCTTCAGTAAAACAAATAGGCTCTCTGAAAATGTATTAGCCCAGGCACACTATTTTACTTAATATAACTGCAAGTCTTAAACAGGTAACTACCATAGTAAATAGGCCAATATATTTAGAATGAATCATGAGTGTGCGTGCGTGCATTTACAGTAAGTTACCTAAAGTTCCTTTCAGATCAGGTTGCACAGTATTTATTACACCTTCAGGTTATACTTTTAAAATTCACAAAGTAACTGACAGTGGCAGAGGCTTTTTAAATCTATTTTATAAAATGCTGTAAGAATTCCCACACGGTTTTCAAAATTGCCTGGATGAGTTTGCAGCCTAAATCCTTACAGTTACCGCTAGATCCTTTGGTACTGTGGAAAAACTGTACTCACTGTACTCATTCTTGACCTTAAATGCTGCTTATCTTCCAGAAATCCAAGTGCTGTTGTCATATTTTTTACAAGATGCTTAATAACAATTGGCAACAGGTTCTGATTGGATTGGGCAGGGAGAGTGACTGTGTCCAGAATTCTTCACTGGAGGCCACAGGCAGCTGCAATTCACTCACTCTCCCTTTCCCTAGGCTATGTGTCTTAGGAGTGTTAGCTCCAAAGGAAATCTCCACTGACTTTGAATTTTGAATTCTCATCAGCTGTATTTCATGGTTTCATCAAAATAGTTTCTAGGAAAATCTGCAAATGTTTGTCCATTGCCATCAATAATAATAGGCAATATGAGAAAAGTGTTATTGTGTTATTGATATTCTTCTACATCGGTTGCACTTTTTTTTGTCTGCATTCATTAGCAATTTTCATCAGACATGGGGATTAATATTAAAGCTAATTTATTAGCAGCTATAACAATTTTTCTCCACTTACCCCACAGTCAGAGAGAAACTGTCTACATACAGAACCCTTCAGCACTCCTCTCTACATCCACAGACTTTGTGCCACTTAGGGGAGATGTCTTGAGATATCTATCCTTCAAGATTAAATGCATCCCTTCTGAGTGGCAGTTGCCACAATTGAAGTAAGCATTTACTGCTAGTGCTCAGCCATGCAGCTAACTGCTCTGTGGCTGTGGCCTCTCAAGGTGTAGGACATTCATGGGGGAACATTGGTAATTTTGTTTTACCCTGCAGGCATGCAGTTTCTGGCTACATTGTGAGGAAATATCGTTGAGTCCATGCTGAGATTGCTGTGCCTGCTGCTCAGAGCTCTCATGAAATGAACTAAAAGGATAAGAGCTCTCTTGACCTTTAAAGTCCACTTATTTAGGGTGATGGATCTCCCAGACATTAAAAAAAAATAAATCCCAAGCCCATTAGAAAACAAGTGAGATTTGGCTGAATAGAGTGATCAAAATTCCGTCTGCTAGAACAAAGAGAAAATCTGTGTTTTAAAAAAATAGAAGTGGGTTGGCAATTAAAGTTCATTTCCACAACTTTATCACTAAGGGCTACTAAGAGTCTCCCACTTCTTCCAATTTTAATTCTGCCACAATAAGAAGTTGTATTCTTTTAACTTCATTGATGTCCATTCTGTTGTGTTGTTTTGTTTTTTTTCAAAACCAACCTGTCTTCCTTATTACCAGTTATCAAATCAGTGAAAACGTTGGCTTGGGTAAAGTATGCTGGTGAAATGATACAGAAAAAACCAGATTCAGTCAAGTTCAGCTATAATTCCTGGGACAAGCTTTATGACCAGAAATCAAAGCAAAATATTATCAGAAGGGAAGAGAGAAAAAGTTAACAAAACCTTCAGTGTCCAGGGTTAGATCAGGTTGACTAGGTAGTATTCTAAAACTGAGGTTAATTTCCCAAATATTGTGTCCCTCTGTCTAAAAGAAAGGTTTTTTTATCTTTTCTCCACATCCCACGTCTTCTCAAGGAGAAGCAAGATCCATTTTCCATGCTTTCCACTTTCCAATTCTTTATTCATCCAAGTAGAAGGTTTTTAGCCAGTAAACCATTTTGCTACGCACCAACAATCATGTGAATATGTTGTCTAAGTTACTGAGGTATTTGTCAGTTTAACTACTTCTGCATCTGTGCCCTGACTGAAACCCTGAATTGTTTTGTGGAAGATTTGAAGGACCTGTGACTGTTGGAAGTTCCACAAGAATACAGCTCCACATTGGTAAATGTCTTTATGCTCTTAGAGATTCACAAGGAACAAAAGTGATATGGCCCTAAAGGAAAAACAAACAGCAGACTCTTCTTTTAGTGTATTTATCAAACAGATGAAAATAACATCTGACACAGTGGCATGGAAAGGTTTGCAAAACTAATCTATTTCATTTTTCTAGCAGCACCATTGTTAGTTGCTGTATTTATCAACTGAAAGTTCATTTGAATTTAACAGGGTGGAATTCAGCTCTTTCAGTCTTGGCATATGATAATACAGGCCTGAACACAACCACAAAATACTTTTCCCCCTTTCATGTTCACATAAATGACACTATTGTTTCTGATAGCCCATACCACTTACACTGCCACGTATGCTCCAGACAGAAAAGATGGAAAGCACAATAGGAACTCCTGATAAAACTATAAACAGACTGAGCCAGGGATAACAAAGCAGGAAGGAAACAACCATGCTGGGTCGGAATAAAGTCCTATCAGGCAGTGCAGCCCACAGAGGAGTTGTCCATTTAAGCAGAAACAAGTAGGCTTCAAATCATCAGGGCCCTCCTCCCCAGTGCCCAACTCTGAATTATCTGAAGGATAATGGAATGACATGGAACAGAACCTGGAGTAAAAAAAAACCCTGAAATGTAGAAGCTGCAGACCCCACCAGAAAAGAAGAGGAAAAAAAAAAAAAGCCTGATGGCACTGAACATTGGACTTTCCTCACAAATCACAAGGTCAAATTCTACAGTAGAGGCTGGACCTTTTCCAGCACCACTGAGTCTCAAATCTGTGGTGGAATCAGCAGAAGGCTGAGAAAATCTCCACCATTGTCACTGCAGCATTTATAGAGAATAAGTTCCTGTGTAGCATGTGATGCTGTCCTCTGGTGTGAAAAAAGAATCTAGAATAGCACCAAAAACATCTGGTTTATGACGAGAGAAAGAATGCTACCTAAAGGAAATGGTGTCTGAATCACCCCATAACCTCAACTTAAAAAAAAAAAAAAGACTGATCATTACCAAATGGACAAGGAAGATGAAGAGTAGGGTAAACAGGCATCCAAGATACTTCCAGTTAATACTTTCTCAGGCATCAACTGTTTTCAGTATGGAGACTCCAGACCTGAATGTGATTTCTACATGTTTAGTGATCTTCAAAGGAATTCTCTTTCATAAAATTGCCCAGATACGGAGCCTGGACATGAGCCAGCAAGGTGAACTTGCAGCCCATAAAGCCTCCAAGAGAAGAGTGACCAGCAGATCAAGGAAGGGGATTCAGCCCCTGTGCTCTGCTCTGGTGAGATCCAGCTGGGAGTGCTGCGTCCAGCTGTGGGGTCCTCAGCACAGGAAGGCTTTGAATCTGTTACAACAAGTCTGGAGGAAACCACCAAGAAAATTCTGAAGGACAGAGCAACTCCAGTAGAATTGGGATTGTTCAGCCTGGAAAAGAGTAGGCTTCAGGATATCCTGAGTAGGCTTTAGGATGTCCTAACCTTGGCCTTCAAGTATCTAAGTGGTACAAAGAAAATGGAGAGACTATCTACCAGAGTGTGTAGTGAACAACACTCTAGGACGAGGGGGAATAGGACAAAGGGGATTGGCTTCAAACTGAACGCGAGTTTGGATTAGATATTAGGAAAAAATTATTCACTGTGTGGTTGATGAGGCACTAGAACAGGTTGCCCAGAGAAGTTGTGGATGCCTCATCCCTGGAAGGATTCAAGGACAGGTTGAGTGGGGCTCTGAACAACCTGGTCTAGTGAAAGGTTTGGTGCTAGATGATCTTTAAGGTTCCCTCAAAGCCAAGTCATTCTATCATTCTATGCTGCTATGATATTATGTCAGTCCCAGACACATCTCAGCCCCTCTCCAGTGCACCAGTATGCTCTCCCAAATTTCTCTCTCCAAGGAACAAGGTACTAATTTACACTCTTGATCACACTAGACAGTGTGGGCAACCGGAATTTTAATAGAGAGATGCAGCAACGAGGCTGTGTGCTTTGCTTCTCCATCAGTAGAAACTGAAGAGTAAATCTACAGTAACATTGCCACTGTTTAGCTTGTGTATTTAGATGCATGATTGGCCAAGGTTTAGGCAGGGCTTTACTTCTGCACGCAGATACAAAGTTCCTTGGAAGGGTCTCTGTGCAGGAGAAAGCGTGAGTGGGCATGTTTGCAACTAATTGAGGATCTTGCACCTTAGACTTTCAGCCCTTTTGGACCAAGTCTCTCATTTGTTTTATACATGAATTTTGCTTGAAACAATAGATTCCTATTCTCTGTGGTAGCTGCTAAGTAATGATGGTGGAAATTCAATTAAATAGTATGAATGGATACACCCTTCACGTAATGGCCATGGTTTCCTTAACTATCCAAAACCAACATTTCATTACACATAGCAGTACTTGGAATCATCCCTCTTTTCACAAGAATTCCTTTGTTTGACATAGGAACTTGAAGCTGTTTCTGATGGATTAATGCTTGAGAACTTGATATATAGATTTAGTATTTTTCCCCATTCAATTCTATTTATTCATTCATGCAGAGTCAAGTTGGAAGAAACCAGGAGGAGAGTTACTAAACAGATTTTTCCCTGTCGCTAATATTTCCTCTTGTTCTTTTCTTTGTCTTGTCCTGTCCTGCTTGCAGAACGCCAGTGCTCCAAGTCATGCTCTTGCCCAGTCTTCCTATAGGAGACAAAATTTGCTGTTCACATTAAACATCAGCATATTGATTTTTCTTCTCTTTCCATGGAGTTTTCTCTATTCAGTCTCGTTGCTGCAGAAAACCGGACCTTGGCTCTTTCCCCAGCCACACTGGACACATATTTGCTGACATGTCGTTTCAATTAGACTACCCAAGAGCTGCACAGAAACAGGAAACCACTCTCAACCTCAAACCAACCCAGACACCGGAAACCAGGGGTAGACAGAAGTGAGCTGCAGCTTCATTAACAACAGTCAGAGCAGCAAAAAGCAGTACTTGCAGAAGGACAGCAGGCCTTGTTGGGAGGTATGCCATTCTGAAAGTCATTAGTTGAACCCACGAGTTAAATCCTTCTCACTTTGCCGTCTCAGACCCATTTCAACTCACAAAGGTAGCACTAGCCTGGGTTCATCTTCACTGAAGTCACACACAGTAACAAGTTTATTGCAATGAAAGGACACACAGACCTCTTCAGGACCTCTTGACACTCTAGCCAGGCCATTAGGGAGCTCAGTAGGAAGAAACATAACCAGGCACTGGGAAATATACAGCTGTAGCTAGAAAGCTCTCTAGTGAATTAGAATGTCTCATACCTAAGTCAGCTTACAAGTAGCAAAACCACTACATTACACTGCCTCCTGGTATGTAGATATACCCTGAGAGATGAACAGGGGTACCTGGGAGGAGATCACTGTCATTCTCACGTAATCATCTCTAGTGAGTTCTTCAACCCAAAAACTAAACTTGGCATGCAATATATACATAGTTTATTTTTCAAAATAGACGATTTTCAACCTAAGAAACCACCTCACTGAAAATATTGCCAAAAATCACTACATTGCTAATTCTTTTGCTGAAGCAGTGTTTTTAGGGAATATATGTGTGTGTGTGTGT
>WAAE01026555.1:0-12571 GCA_013400495.1 Nicator chloris
TTTGTCTTTTACAATATTTATATTTAGTCTTCCTCTTTGCATATGAGGACACTGGAAACAGTTCAAAGGAAATTTTTAAACTTTTTTGAAATTTTCCAGAAGTTATTTTCTTTTAGAACAGAATGGCTCTCAACTCTGTTTGAAATAAACTAGCTTCCCATGCAAAGCTATTTAGTGCTATAAAAGGTAGTATCTTTAGTCAAGTATATAGATTCATTAAGGGCCATGCTAGATCTGTGTCAAGTATGCGACCCTCCAATCTGTGTGCAGTTAGCTGTGGCAGTACTATCTCCTCATTACTATCTAGAATTTATTGCCCATGAAATAGTCTGTTGTCTGCTTTTCTATCAAAACAAATATAAAGACACATACCTGGCACATAATAATATTACTCAAAATACTGTCATTGAGACTTTTTGAGATATAATAAAGCAAAAAATGCATTGCCTAAAAAAATATCACTGTCTTTTATTTCTTTTAAATTTAAAACTTTTCTGTGGAAAGAAGAATGGTTTCTTAGCATTCCCTCAAAAGTGATAAAATTTAAAATATGGCAGCAATAACAAATTCAAATGGTTTTTAAAAGGGATACCGTAATTTTTTTTCCTAGGTTACAGGTTATCACAGGCTATTTGATCACACAGCAGACATGCCCACACTATCTGCTTTGAATATAACTCTGATCCTTCAGAGAAGTTAAAATTTCTTTCAACGTGGAAATCAATAAAGAGGTAATGACACTTTCATTGGAGAAGGGTCTACATACATGTATTTCAAAGTAAATGTTGCTCACTTTACTTATAAGTCCTATATCAGTTTATTGTGGTTTGTTGTTTTTGTTGTGTTTTATTGTTATTTTTTTCAAGGGGATAGTGAAAAAAAATAACAACAGAGCTCTAAAAGCTCTTTATTTGCCTTCCAGAACTTTGGTCTACATAGGCAAACCTTTAATCTCAGATCTGGATTTAGAAAAACAAAATAAAATATTTTTAAAAGCTTGACTTTGTCAGTTAATTATTCATTTACTGAAGACATACTGGGCTTTTTCTCTCTTTAGGACAAGTCCCAGCTTGTTCCTTCTTAGTCACTAAAAAAAGAGTCTTTCAGGAGGTCTGGGTCACTGCTTGGTCGTAGAATGTCCATGTTCAGAGTGACTAGTGTCCCTTCCTCACCTTCCAAGGATACCACAGGTTCTGGGGAAGTGTTACTTCATTCATACTCCTTTGGGCAAACCTTTGTTTCTTGGAAGCCATCATGTGTCTCTTGCTCTCTGTAGCAACCACAAAGTCAGAGGTGGAAAATTATTCCTATTTCAGTGCTGATGTTTAAAATTTTTTCTTTTAAATGCATGATTTCAATAGTAATGAAAAAGCCTGGCATTATGAATAACTGCCAATTTATAATGTTATAAAACATCCTGCTTTGTAGGCTTCACTGCATCCTAATCTGGACATTCTGCAGTGTTTCTGTTGTGCCCTAGCTCTCCTTTTGTTTCTATACTATTCATTTTAGTTGGCCTAATTAAGGAATTGTTGTCTGCATATAATTCTAAATAGAACAGCTTGAGCTGCAAAGTTCAGATTATATCAGAATGCAGAAGTTTCATAGGTGATGTCAACTTTCTGTGACATTTAATCCCATTGAGCATAACTTGTTCTATTTATTTTAGTAAAAGTTTATTATTAATGTCATCAAAGCAGAGTGCAAGATCACCTCAGACTTACTTGTAACTCAGTTCATATCAGTTCAGGAGCTCAAGGGCACAGGTCTTCACATGTTAAGGCAGCTGAAATATACGGTTTTAAACTAATCATTATTCTCTCATTGAGTTAAATATGGTTCTGTTTCAATGAGCTAGAATAAAACTTTCTTTGGGGCTATGGCCAGGAAAGTTTGCTACCGTCTGTTCTTTAGGGACTCTGCTGCAGGGTACTGAACTCATTGATCATGAATATAGGACATTAAAGGAACAGTGCTTTTAAAAGCTCTTCTCTGGAGGTGTGTTAAGCTCCGGCTAAAGCGGTCACGCACAGTTTCTAAGTGAGATCATTCACAGCACTGTGCTTCCTTCCCAGGTCCATACATGAGAGCAAACTGATGACAATGCATCCATAATATTTTTCCATACATCCTTCAGATGTTTGACATAGGCAAAAATTAAGAATCTTGTGTATATTTAGTTAACTGTGTACTAGCGGATTTTTATGTTCTATTAAACTCCTATTTCCAGGCTAGCTGTAGAGGAGACAGTAGTGTTATCGTCTGGTAATTCATTTTTTTTATCTCTGTCAGGGTACAGTTATTTTTCAGAGTAAAGAAACTAACACCTTTACAGAGGGTGTCCTGCCTGCTGAGAGAAACAGAGGTTTATTTTTTGTTTTATTTTTTATTTTTTTAAGAGAGAGGTCAGTGAAAGAGGAGAACAGGACCTCCAACACACGACACGTTAAAATTTCACAGAGATGGGAAAAAGTGAACCAACATTGCCTATCTAGAAGAGCAATTCTGGTTGGTTCGTTTAGAGGAAAAGCATAGTGGGCCAAACCTAAGACAGTGTATATTTGAGCGGTTACGTATTTTTCTCCTCTACTTTTCATATCTTTTGCCTTCTCTTGTTTTTTTATAGTACTTGAAATATTTTGGAGGACACTGGAGCTTTATAAAGGTGGTGCTGTAAACTTTCTCACCCTTCATTTTGTTGTGAGTGAGTACAGCTGTGTGTAATTCCCTAAACTTCAAGAAGAAAACTGAGTCCACCTATTTTAATTTTGCTGCCCATTAACTTCAGGTGGAAGACAGGAATTCTAACCTGAAAACAGCGTGCATCTCAAACTGGCGCAGAAGTCTGTTTTTGCAGATTATGTCTGGTTTAAGAAACCTCTGAACTGTCACGTACCATCTGAATTAATGAGGCCATACAGGTCTAAGGTCTCTAAAAAGGCCCATCTAGATTAGAATTGATTAATCCTGTGGTGGGCTGCAGCATATTATTAGAGTGAAAACAGATGTAGGTTTTGTGTAAGCATAATTTCATAAAGACCATCAGCTCTATTCTTTAATTAGTGATGATCACCTATAACTTGACTGTAGTGAAAATTTCTCCAAAACCATTAACACACGTTTGCTGAGAATTAACTTTGTGAAGAGAAATTAAAGTCAAAGATATGATTTATAAGTAAGCAAATGTGTTCAGAAAAATTCAATGTGGAACACAAATCCCTTCAAATACTTGAATTTCTGACAGAATTCCTGTTTCTATATCATGCATTAATTTCCACCTTCCTATTGAAGTCATTACTTTTTAATTTTTAAGAATAAAATTAACTGTAAAATCAAGTAATGACTGAAAGATAATGTAACTATCACATACCTAAAACCAAAGCTGCAGTTTTGAACTTCATTTAGTATTGAAGAACTCAAAAATATTCCGATTCAAATTTGACAGCTGTTGTTTCTGTAATCAGTTAATATAAAGCCTGTGATCCGAATACTAATAAGATTTATTTCTTTTTAACATAAACGCTGAATGCTAAGCCCGGTTGAGTGCTGAAGACAATGGAATTTTAAAGATATAAATGTGGAGAAAGAAAAAAAAAAACAAGCTGAAGGAATCTTTGCGGTGTGTTAAATATCTCCCGTTCTATAATTCTACAGAAATAATTCCATAGAAGAAATTGATTGCTTGCTAAAACGCTGTCTAAATGGTTTGTCAACAGTTTGCATGACGTTATTGGTAGCATTTAAAAAACTATCCTCTAGAAGAATAAGGAACATTTTGTTAAAGACCTTTTTGTTTTTTCCTTTGTGGTTTTGAATCCCAGTTATAATCAATTGAATATCACAAAACCTATAAGGTATCTAGCCTTTAATTTCCTACCCTTCGGTGTTAAATGGTCAAAATAAGTGGTTGTTTTAGAGTGATTATGATGACCATAATGAGGCCTGACACTTGTGACACTTCAGACACGCAACCACCAGCAGCTCCATCACAACAAAGGGGTTCCGAGTGCAACACATTGTAGTGCTGGGGAGAGTTGTGAGTTCACGGCTTTGCACAGCAGATGTGGCTGCACATCTTTGCACCCCTAAACACACATGCTCATCCAATCTGACAGATCAGACAATGGCACAAAAAACCCATCGCTGGTGCTTAAACAAAGACTTCATCTCTAAAGAGGCAAAGCTGCGTGCTGAATGTGTTACCACTAGTAAATTTTCCAAATGGAAAACTGCGTGTATTTTATTAATGAAAAATAAATTGAAACAGGGATGACAAACGCATTAGTGCTTTTTTTAAAAATGTTTTATGAATGTGTATTCTGTTTATTTCTAATATTTACCTTCATATCATCATGCAAATGATTTTGTTAATTAGTTGTACAGGCTTCACACAACAAATGCAAGGAAGCTAGGGAAAGGAAGCTAGGGGACTACACTAAGAGAGATAAAAAATTCATCAATCAAGTGAGATATGATTTTGCAATCTTTGGTGTATAAATCACATTTTTTATTTAATATTTATTTGGACAAAAAAAAAAAGAAATGTATGAACTAAAGTCTTCATAGTCAACTCTACCTGGGTAATTGAAAAATTTATTTTTAAAGGAGGAAATAAAATATCCAATTTTCTATTCAACTTAACAAAAACAGAGCATTAAAAAGTGAAGCTAGATATGTGCATATTTACCATAAGGGAGGGACCTGGGCATTAATGGGCTCTAGAGGCTTATTTGGAGACAGCTGCACTTATCATGAATCAGGAAAGTGAAATAGCAGCCCTGGTGTGCTGTAGGTCAGTCACAAATGTCGACTTCAGAGAGCTATAAATCTCCAGCATTACTTCATCTGCCGAATCTCAGAACTCCCTTCTAGCATTTTCCTATAATTTAAAGATTATGTAAGGTGTATAGTGAGAGTGTTAGATGAAAATATTAATTTAGAGATAAATCCTCTAAATGCTCTAAAGCAGCCTTCTGCTGAGCAGGATCCTCTTCTGGTACACTTCAAATAGGAACTGCTGCTAGTTTTGTCAACAGTAGGAGGTCATGGATGACTGCCAAACAAAATAAGGACATTTTCAATAAAATGCTTTCAGTTCTAAGTAGTCACAGAATATCTTCCGGTGCCATTTTATTAGTGATATTTATACTTTGATATATTGTTTCATACTGACAATTCTTTGACAGAAATCATAATTGTGAAATGAGCTGGAGTAAAAAGCAATTAATCACAGTTAACTCCTTCAGGCATGTCCAAATAAGATATTTTGTTGTCACTTCTGAATGTTTTAAAGGTATTATCCAGGCTCACAGATTTTGTATCCCACTGTGAGGCTGCTAGTCTTCAAAATCTGATATTTACATGTTAAAATCCAATGCTTTTAGGAAAAGTGGTAACGTTTCTGAGCAAATTAACATTTTAATTACTGTGAAATAGAAAAAGGGGTTATATTGTTTTTATTTCATCAGCATGAGTTATAGGAGCAGACCTTTTAGCTCTTGATAATTGAACCTTGTAGTTAGGCATGCAGATTTTTTAGTTTCTGCCCTATTGGTAGAATGTTTGTAAAATATCAGGACAATGAAGACAGAATAAAGGCAAAATTCCAGGCGGGTTTTTTGCAAGGTAAAGTGAAATCAATCATAAGTGACATGGTTTCCTGTGATAGCATGAGCTCAACTTACAAAAGTCCGAGTTCTGTATTCTAGTTTAAACACCAATTTTGCAGCCTACAGATTATGCAATACATCTACAGTTCATGAATATGCAGTACACATAAGCTACAGAGGCAATATTCATTAGCTGATTTCAGCTGACCAGGTGAGTGTTCAAATGAATGAATTAGACTGTCAGGCACTACTGTATTTCAAAAGTTCCTGAATATTCAGGTGATGTGAAACTTCGTTAATACTGATGATGAAGTATATTAGGCCTGAAAACTTGTCTCTTATTACCTGGAAAATGAACATAGCCCTTTACATGCAAAAGGGTCACACCTCTTTTATCTGAAGTGCTCAACTAATACTGTCTACTTTTAATTTCATATTACAGTGGACTTTGAGACATATATTAAGCAATATTACATATGTTTGTGTGTTAACTGTTCAAGATCTCTTTTATCATTCTGATTGAGTAGCATTCAAACTCTGTCAAGTTCAAAAAGTGATCCTCTCACCTTTGTGAAATTGGAAAAAGGCTTGAATATGTTTCTTTTAGATATATATATTTATGTATGTATATATTTTAGCTTTAGGAATATATGAAGAATGCTTTCTAAGTTGTCTAGTTTTATTTTCCATGGCAGTATGGCATTTCAGTATATGAGTGCTTGATTTATAACTTCAGTTTTCTGTTCTTTTTTTTAAATTGTTGTCTAAGGGATTGATCTAAGGATGTGCAAATACACTGCACAGTATAGAAAATTATTTTTTCCGTTCTTAGTCCACTGTAAAGGTTTAACAGCCCAAAAAACCTTTATTTTTGTCAGCAAAGTAGACAGTGATACTGAGTGCAGCCCCAGCAAGTTTGCTGGTGACACCAAGCTGTGTGTTGCAGCTGACACGCTGGATGGAAGTGATGCCGTCCAGAGGGACCTTGGCATGCCTGAGACGTGGCTCCATGCAAACCTCACGGAGTTCAGAAAAGCAAAGTGCAAGGTCCTACACTTGGGTCATGGCAATCCCAAACACACCTACAGGTTGGGCAGAGAAGTGACTGAGAGCAGCCCTGAGCAGAAAGACTTGGTGGTGATGGTTGATGAAAAGCTCAGGATGAGCCGGCAGCGTGCGCTCGCAGCCCAGCGAGCCAAATGCCTTCTGGGCTGCAGCCAAAGGAGCGTGGCCAGCAGGGCGAAGGAGGTGATCCTGCCCCCTGCTCTGCTCCTGTGGGACCCCACCTGGAGTGCTGTGTACAGTTCTGCTGTTCCAACAGAAGGAGGACATGGAACTGTTGGAGCAAGTCCAGAGGAGGGCCAGGAAGTTGGTAAGAGGAATACCTCCCCTATCAAGACAGGTTGAGAAAGTTGAGGCTGTTCAGGCTGCAGAAGGGAAAGTTGAGTGGAAAGCTCGTAGCAGCTTTCCAGTAACTGAAGGAAGCCTCCTGGAAAGCTGGAAAGAGATGCTTTATCAGGAGCTGTAGTAATAGGACAAGGAATAATTGGTACAAACTGAAAGAGGGGAAATTTAGCCTGGATATTGGGAAGAAATTCTTTACTGTGAGGATGATAAGGTACTGGAACATGTTTCTGAGGGATGTTGTGGATGCCACAAGGGTGAAAGTGTTCAAGGCCAGGTTGAGCAAACAGGTCTAGTGGGAGATATCCCTGCCAATGGTATGGGGGTTTGGGATTAGATGCTGTTTAAGGATCCCTTCCAACCCTTACCATTCTATGATTCTGTGGTTTTTCTTTTCTGTTCATTTCCTTCAGTCACTTAGAGACACAGAAGGGCTATTTTTTCACTCCTTCCCTGTATCAGTTCCCAATAACATCTCAATATTTTGCATCCTAGCTTTGTATCTGAAATACAAAGGCATAGTACTCAGCTAATTTCCCTCCTCCGTGTGCTGAAAACATAAAGGGATCTAAATTTAACACACCCATGATCTCAGAAATCTTTTAAAACCTTAGTTCACCCTGGTTCCATGAAAAAAAAGTGCATTCTCCTCAGATCAATCCAGTGTAAAACACATAGTATTAAATACAGACCTGTATCACAGAGGGGAGATCATACTCCTGTGATGGGATCTGGATATTTTGCCTACCAAGAAATTTGGAAGGCACACTGAGGTAAGGTCTTTTTTGTTGGTGACCGTCAGCTCTCCATATTGTATGGCTGCCTGTGGTGTTCAGTACTTCTCCCTTTATCTCTGTTGCATCGTGTATTTCCCTTAGACCATAGCTTTTCTCAGCAGGCATTAAAACTAACATAAGCTGTTTTTCAGACCTAAAATCTCTGCAAATTCCTCCAGAGCACTAGGGTTCCCTACCCAAACCAGTCCTCAGCCAGGTATCTAGGAATTGCTCCCTAGAAATCTGAAGTTACATATGCCAGTTTCCTGTGAACAATGCAGGAAGACTTCGCAGCCCATATTTTACACTAAGAACACTGATAAAACACAACCAATTACAATTCGGTTGGGAAAGTTTTGAAGTCAATGCACCTGACCACACTCCTACAGATCACCTGCTTCAGAGCACGTCATGGTAATAAGCACCAACCTTTTTGCCATTCTAGAGAGAGGTCGAATCACACTACAAAAATATTTTGGGAACTATCCTGCCTTGTTCCCCATGCTCTGAGAGTCCTTTGTGTAGTCTTCAATGGATAGAGATCAGGATTCTGTAAAATGTAATAGTATCTCAGAGGTGTGTAGGATAGGTAGACAGAACACCACTAAAATAAATGCTAAAATATAATAGTCTGCATGAGGCTAGTCTTAACTGCAAAAGTAAACATTGTTTCTGGAAAAAGTACAGTGAATTTTGATAACTTTTAAAATAAATATAGAAGATTTTTTAAAATTAAATGCATGCAGAAAATTGTTTTGCATGTTACTTCAGTAAAAAACTGAAATAACTGGCAACTAACATCTCGTAATTTTTCTCTACTATTTTCAGTCATTTTGTGAAATGACTGGTTTCACAATCTGACTAGAGCATAAAATTAGATCTCTGTGATACTCAGCTTTTTTCTATATTCACTGCCTGGTTTTTTTATTTTTGATACAAAAATTACAGGGTATTTGTTCTCTAGATACCAGGATAGATATATAATTTTCAAGCATATGTTGACATCAGTTATTCATAGGCCGTGTCTACAGTATTTTCAGTAAATTTACCATCATTGCTGGGAGAGGGTGCAAAAAGTCCTTTTATTTCTTTATGCAAAGATAAGAAGGTTAAGGAAGGGGAAACCATGAGGTTACTTCAAGGTTTTATCATTAAGTGTGAACAATGCTAGCCATAAGTATGGATACTACAAATTCCATTATGTCTTTCTATTTGTAACAATTACTGAGTAAGAGAGACCATTGGAATAATGTGGTAGCTGTTCAGTCTGGTTTGATTTCAGGATTTCTGTGTTATAAAATTTTAAGGTTATAAATAATGTTATAGTAGTTATGGTGGTAGCTTGTTTGGGTTTTTTGTTTGTTTGTTTGTTTGGGCTTTTTTTGCTTTTTTGCCTTTTTTTTTTTTCTGGAAACTGTTTTTTGAAAACACTTTTAGGACATGGACTATTTAACTTCTTTTTCTGCGAAAAATCAGGAACTACACAGCTTAAGCATTCAGCTTTGTGTCTTTCCTACTGCTTTCCAGCTAAATCAGTTTTATGGGCAAAACCAGTCATAACATTGAGGTTTTGAGGAGAAAATTTCAGCATAGCTGAA
Source organism: Nicator chloris (assembly GCA_013400495.1). Taxonomy (NCBI): domain Eukaryota; kingdom Metazoa; phylum Chordata; class Aves; order Passeriformes; family Pycnonotidae; genus Nicator; species Nicator chloris. The sequence continues at coordinate 9,388 of WAAE01026555.1, forward strand.
GTGTGTGTACTGTTTCTATTTAGATTATAAAAGCACCTCTCTCAGAATTTTCTGTTTGGCATAACTGTTTCCCAACTTCATAGGTAATTTACAAACTTCACCATAGCAGGAAGATTAATTCTTTCTGCAAAGTGTTTTGCAAAAGCAGTCCTTTACCAAAGCAGCTCTCTTGGCAAAAGCTGCCGAGACAAACAGGCCATGGCTGGAGCAGCAGAGATTTCATGAGAAGCCCTTAGGACAGATGAGCTCAAATGGGTAATGGGGGAAAACTGCAACATGCTTTATGGTCTCAGTTGCTCTCCTGCAGCAGTGTCTGACCCACAAATTTAAAAAATAAGGCTGTTATCTTCCACATGGGACAAGCCCAAGGCAGTTGTTGTAACATGTCCTGCCTTTTGTTGCATTGAATGTCTTTTGAGGTCAAGGATCATAGTGGGTGCAGGAAGGGCTAACCTGCTCATATAAATCTTATTAAAGAGCTTCAAACCTGTATGGAAAAATTTTTGTTATCTGTTACCTCTACAGAGCACACAAAGTGAGTCTTTATTGCTACTATTCATAGCACCAGGGTTGCTTTGATGTATTTAGTAGAATACAAAAAAAATATAGTGAGGGAAGGGGTCATGACAGCTTCATGAGATTTGTTTTGGGAAGATCATCTGTAATAAAGTATAGAGTTGTGCTTGCAAAACTGAAATCCAACTTTTGGTCAGGCTTCTAAACAAATTTCTGTGACTTCTGGAGAGGAAACTCTTTAACTTGCTTAGAAAATGTAAATCTGTTAAGTCTCCTTAATAATATTCATTTGTTTTGATTAATGGATTTTGACAGAGAGGAATTTATGTAAAATCATGATCCTTCCTACCAGTGGTTTTCTTTGGTGTAGTATTTGTAATGACTTGATGTATCTTAATGTATTGTAATGACTTAATGTATATCTTAATGTATTGTTGCTGTTTGAACTGGTATGCTTAACTCATAATTAATGCTGTAATCACAATTTCTATTTGTGACTATTGTGTCTATGTGACTATTTCTCACAAAGCTGTTTTACCATTTTTTCCATGACTTGCATACCTCAAAGTTTATATGTTCAATATTGTGGATATAGATGTCTTTCAAACATAAAAAGAAGGAGTATGTCTTCTCTACTTCCAAACACTTAATGACAAAATAATTTAGAACATCACAGTAAATGTAGATGAATAAAGAAAGCAATTTCTAAACATAATCAATGTCCCATATTTTTCAGTACCTTTAAATTATTCTGATTTGGAGTAGTCCATTGGAGGTGCTTTACAAAATGACAAAGTTTTTTGATGTCTGTTCCACAAAATTTCAAGCCTCTTGGATATATCTTTCAGAGGACACAAAAAGTGAAGATACTAAAATTCATATTTTGATACGTCTTGAGCAATAGAGGAGAGGAACTCCTAGTCTATATGAATAAGCTGCTTAGAAGATCAAAGAGTTATGTACAGACACAGAAATTTTTTCGGAGTGTTTGTGTCAAGATAGATATAAAGTGCTCTTGGTGATTCAGAAGACCAGATGACCCAATAGCATTGGGTCTAGTGAGGGTGTAGAAGTTTTCTCTATGTATTTCTTATGAACTTGTGCTTGCCCTGTCGAGAGTCTGGATATACTATTTCAGGTGTCATTTCATGGCTTTTCATGCTCAGTATCTGAGGTCAAATAAGATGTACTTTGACGGTGACAAAGTTGCTGAGGCATTTCATCTGTAAGTATGCAGTACTGATTTTTCTGCCTAAGAATGTGAAAAGCTCTGTAATGTATCTAAGAGTTAAATTAAATGAGCTTGAAGTATCTTCACCCTAGAATTGCTCAAACATGTTAATTTATTTCCTTTCAATAATGAGCTTAGACTGGGATTTTTATGGCTTATGGGTGTAATTTAAAAAAATACAGATCATCAAAATTAAACCTCTCAGGAATAGTGGGGAGGAGAAAGGAGGAACACAGAAGGTTAAATATGAAAATTTTCTCAGCCTCCAAGAACATTTTATGATCAAAATCAGGATTATTGACGAGTGGGCGCTACATTCATTGGACAACATGGAAGACAAGCTTGAGATTCATGCCTCAGTGATTCAAAGTGGCAGGGCCTAAGTCTAAGCAGTTGTGGGCATTCTATTTTCAGAAATTAATAACTATGAAATTAGGCTTTATCACCATCTCCTTGTGCTTCTGTTTTTTACTTGTTGTGCTGTGTGCTTGTTGCTTTGTGTTTGTACTTTTCAAGTCTTCTGACTGCCGTGACACAATCGTTTCAGCAAGGGGATAGAACACTGAAAGTGAAAACTGATTGTACAAGAGTAAAACCCAAATATTCTGTTCCATATGTTCCTTGAGCTCAGCAAGCTGCCTGTTATCCTTTTTTCAGCCCCTTTTTCTTTTCAATTTCTTCCCCTTTTCGTTCTAGGAGAAAGAAACAATCAAACTCTGCCTTTTACACTGTTGTGAAATGAAAATTTGAAGAAAATGTTATAGACCCATGTAACAAAAGAAAATAATTTACTGTCTCCTTGGCATTTTCAAGGTTAGATAAAATTCTCTGGAGATATTTTACCTCTATAGGTAGCAACTTACTCAGCATTAGTTAAGTTGTATATTCCTGAATTTCCTTCCATGTAAATCAATGTGGCAGAAAATTAAGGTTACTGGACCTTTATGGAGATGAAGATCATATCTGATATTTTTTAAACAGAAATAAATTGAAAGCATAACCAATTTAAACAAAGCCTTTAATCTGAAAATGCAAGAAGAGTGTTTTTCACACTTCCTTAAACCCCTGCCTGAATTATGAGTCTGATGTATCCATCGTGATCTTTTGATATTTTGTTTTACATGCATGATCCTTGCGTGATCTTTTTCTTTCTTTCCTTACCAGCTTAGTCAGCAATCCCAGCTGATTCTCTAGTGGGTGAGCCAAAATAAACACTCCTTCCTGCCAATAGCCATTTTGGCGGTTTTCATTCATTTCAGGACAGCACTACTTATGAAAGAAGTCACTGGCTACACATAGTCTAAGACAAAGTCAATCACTGCAGCCTGCAAATTGATAGAAACATCACAGGTTTACAAAACCACCTTTTTGAAGATACAAGATGAAAGAAACACAGGTGACAGAAGCCTGTAGGCATGCCGGTTTAGCAGACTTTAT
>WAAE01026561.1:0-12005 GCA_013400495.1 Nicator chloris
AATTTCAAAAATTAAAATCTTTTGGTACAACCTACAAAAGAAAAATCATACCGTAAAGCTGATTTGACAATTTTTCCATTTTCCCTTTTTCTCACCGGGTTTCTCTAAACACAAAACTTCAGAGAATTCTTGAAACTCTCCCCTTTGCTGCACACACAATTATGCATTGTAAGTAATTGTCTTGCTCCAAGAAAATCAATTTTTTTTCAACCAACTGCCTCAACAGGCTGGGGAAACTATTGAGTGTCTTCTAATATAAACAAAAGTCAGCAAACCTTGGTTATTTCAGACGAGCAGAGTGGAATAACTCCTCAGCACCCTCTGACACGACTGAGTGCTCTGCCAACTCTGTGTGAGTTGAGAAGACAGGGAGTAGAAGTTTCTCAAACAGAAGATACAAGGATCATTTTTGGTCTGTCTAAGTCATTATGGACCTATAATTCCAAGTTCAGGTAAATTGGATTCCTTATTATGTTTTCTTGGCCTTACAGGCTTACATCCAAGCGTTTTATGTCCCAATGAACGTGACACCTGAGCATCCGACAGCTTTCAGTGTGGTCAGCCCTCCAAAACCTTGCCTTTACTCACAAGTTTTTGATGAGGGCTGTAGCACAAATGTGGCAAACAACATGCTCAGCCAAACTTTGAACACCGCTTCCTCAAGACATAAACTTCATCTAGTACAAAACAGATCTGAGAAAAAAGTGGCTTCTCCCACCTCAGAATCTTAAGGTGTTAGACGTGCCATTATTCCTGAGTCAGCATAAGTTTTCTTTTCTTAATTAAAAAAAAAAAATGCACAAGACACATTCACTCCTCTACTGCAGAGAAGTGTCCAGATCCTGATGTCATCACTGAGGAAGGCAACACAAATGTATTTGCCATGGTTATCTGTGAAAGCCTGATCCAACAACAGCAATAGGTACATAAACTGCACCCAAAAAGGGGTAGAAGAAAGACAGAACATGAGATTAAAAACCAAGCAAAACAAAATAGACCCCCTCAACTCCCAAATCCTCCTACAAGTACTTATTCCAATTTAACTGTTTAGGTGTTGTAGGGTTCTTCCTTGCCTGGTTGCTGTGGGGTTTTTTTGTTTGTAGGAGGGGATTTGTATTGTTTTGCTTTGGGTGGTTTTGGGTTTTTTTGGAGGGTGGTGTGCTTGGGGTTTTTTTCCAGATCTTTTGTTTAGGATTTCTCTACTGATAAATCAAAAATAGTTGCCCAGCCAGTTAAAGAGACCAGGGTCTGAAACAGTCCTGCAGAGCAGGTGACTGCCTTTTGCTTCCCTGAGTAGGGATCTGATTTTCTCCATCTTGCACTTTAAAAATTCAAGTCCAGCAAAATCATGTGTATGAATTTTTAACTCCCTATCTCAAGCCAAAGCTCTGTATAGCCCATGTTCTCTGAACTCTGACCAGCATTAAGGTAGAGCCTGTTAAAAAATACAAAACACAAATCAGCATTAACCCAACCCTGACAAATCCTGTAGTTACAGCACAGCTCTCAGACAAATGAATATTCTAGAAGTAAATACATTGCATAATAAAAATGCACATACGAAACAGTGAAAGATTAATTTAGACCCCTTAATAAATTCATTCTTCCCCAATTTATGTCAATGATTTGCATATAATAAAATTGTCCTTGAGCAAATATCTGATAAAGTAATAAACCTGTCAGCTGCCTAAATTGACTGCTTGCTAAGGCTATCTGGCAGTTGGTTCATACAGAGGCAGATGCTCTGCTGTGACACAGTAGCTGCAGGAAACGTTTTTCTGTTATGTGATAAGAGGGGAAAACAGAGTAAAGATTAGCTTGGATTTTACTCAAGCTCAATATTGATGGCAGAAGAAAGGAATATGCTCTCTAACCAAATCTGCATATGTTAAGTCCCTTGAATTAGAGTTTTTCAACTCATCTAAAAAGGATAAAGGTTTTTGCTAAGTATGAGAGGAGATTAATAAACTGATTTGCAACTGAGCATTTATTTTTTTCGGAATGCTTCATGTTGATCACATTACTTAATGAATCACCAGCAAGTAACAAAGAGCAGAAAAGGAATCTACACAGACAATGTGTTCGACTAGAAAAATCTGAATCTAAAATGTTGGTCACGATAGGTAATTAAATACTCATGTTTTCAGAACACCTGTTTTAAGGATGATTAAACTGACACATTTACCCCAAAATTCATGTTAAACTGTTGTTGCAAGATGTTCAGCAGTCCTTTCAGCCAATAGCATGTGTATATGAAGAATTTCTTGTTCAGAGGCAAGCCTTGAAAGCAGCACAGGCCCTCCTAGTATTACATGAGAGCTGCTTCTTAAGGAAAAAATGGAGAAGTAATAAGGAAACACAGGTGTAAATTGCAAACTACTCTTCTGCCCCTTTCCTTCCCATCCTCTGTGACCACACAGAAACTTGGAAGAGTGTTCATACAAAGATTACCAAGTATGAGCATTTACTGGGTTAAATTATTCAGGAAAAAAGGGTAGTAATTTTGATTTGTAGTTTCCAGTGATGATCTCCTCACAAATCATGTAAACTGAAAACTAATTTAACAGAATGAAATCAAAAATGCAGTGTTTCTTACATTGGATCAAATAAGAGAGGTAAGATTGTGGGTGTTCCTGCCTTCTTGCCTGCTCTTTTCTTTAAACAAACAGAACAAAACAAACCAGAGGCACACATGCAAAATCCCACTGTAACTTTGTCTTTAAGATACTGCTGAAATTCAGACAAAATTTATAAAGCAGATGGATTTCTTTCAGTTAAATAGAGAGCACATTAAGAGAACGGCAGACCTTCGCTTTTCAAACTCCTGGGAAGTGAGACTTTTCAAGGAGTTTGAAGTGATAATTGCCATGCACGATGCCAATTATTTATATGGCTATGTCCAGTTGGAAAAGGCAATTCTCAGCATGTCTGCTCCTGATGTACTATGAGAAAATATGCCTCACAAGCAGAAAAATCAAAGCTGCACGAGAATCTGCTCCTGGTAGAAGTGAGAAGCGGATGCTTACACATAAGGAGCTGTCAGAGTCAACTGAAAAAAAGTCACCTTATCAGCAGCAAAACGACAGAGTCAAAACTGATCCTATCCCAGGCCTATTACAAGCCTCAGATTCTCCCACTCAAAGCTCAAGGCAGCATTTATACATAAATCTATTTTTAAAAAAGAAAAAGGCAAACACAAAACCTGAAACAACAAACTGCACTTTTCAAGAAATAATTATTGCAGAAGATGCTAGTTATATACATTGACCAAATAGTTATAAAACAAGATGTATAATATTTCCTATTACCGGCACTGTATAATATTTGTATTATTCAAAGTTGAACCCAAAGCAATTAAGTTTGTATATGTTACTGTAATTTATCACTTCCAGCAAAAATGGAAAAATTGCTCTCAGTTCTCAGCTTCTCAACTGTGTTGCACATCAGTGGAGAGTTTAAACAGCCATGTTTCAGCACATCTCTGAGAAATAAGAAGACTGTTGATATTGTCTCTTTTCTTCTAGTCATTTTGCCCTGAATGGGCAATGTACTCCCAGCAGCTGTGCTAAAGTTCCTACCCAAGTGACAGAAATCGAGTGACCTGGGGGAAGAACCAAGTACCAAGGTCCAGCACGCCAGGGCACACATCAGTATTCTCTTCTCACAGCTCAGACATTGCCAGCGAACAGGAAACACCAAGGCTCAAGTGTTTCCCTGCAGAGGACACTGCCAGCATGTTTAGGCTTTATTGGGAAAATTTCTTTCTTTGCATCAGGCACTATGATCACTCTTCACCAGCACTGGGATAGTGAACTTCTAGTCAATATTGTACATGCTGAATTTCCTTTGGTTTTTTTTTAAGACTTAAAAGCACATAGCATGGACCTCAAGGGTAATTCAGCATGCCTTTCCCATCATGGTTATGCATCTTTGAGGATCTGGCCTTCATATTATGCTTGTTCTAGTTATAGAGACTGGATACCCCATAGGAGACTGGTTACTCCTTAACTCCTTGCCAGACCCAAGAGGGAAATTACAAGTCTGCCTCAATCTGCAGCAGCTGTCTGCAGGGCCTCTGGAGTCAGGCAGATAATAGGGACTGCAGGGTTATTTCAGTTTTCCTCCTTAACCCTTTTGTTTCCCGTTATCCCCCAAGGGATCCTCGTGTGTCAAAAGTCATCATAGCAACTAAGGGGTTTTGTTTGTTAGGTTTTTATTATTATTATTCTTTTCTTCTCACTGTTTCAGATTGCAATTTTATTCTCTGTCCTGTCAGGGGAAGTGAGATGCCACCTGAACTTCCTAAAGTATGTTTGAACAAATTGGCACTGGAGTGAGCATAACTTACATAGCAGCAACAAGGATTTAGTTAAATAAAAGGGAACCGGCGTATTTCAAAAATCTTGCCAATGAAGGTATACATAGATACAATTTATCCAATAAAAACAATATATGATACAGCTGAAGACTCCAGGGCAATGTCTAAGTGGAATAACAGAGTAGCTTGTTATCCCCATCTAGTACAAGAAAGCAAAAATTTTATTCAATTTATGGAATTACCTAGGTATGTGAAAAATTAGACCTCAGCCTATTTCCTGAGGTGCCTTAAATCCAACACTGAAAATCCTCCTAATAAAATTAAACAGCTCCTCTGTGAACAAGTCTGCATTTGTGAGCAATTCCCTGGGTGTTGCAGTAGCTGCAAGTGAGCAGCTTGTACCAAGACTGGCTGTGGAGTACATATGGGAGGAGAGATGCAAAAGAGATATGAGAAAAATCAGAGGGATAGGTGGGAGTGGGGGATGCTTAAGAGTTACACCATTGTGCCTGGGGTAAAATTCATCTTTGTAATAAAGTATTTGGAAAAAAAAGACTTAGACATAGTTCTTGCTTAATAGAAATGTCATACTTTCAGAGATCTGTCATGATGCTTAAGCTGACAAAATTCCCTCTACCCTCTGGTAGTGAGAAATAACTCTTCCTCAAAACCAAGGAGTCCCACATATGTTTGCAATAATGTAATAGACAGCCACACGTGATTAACTGTAAGTGATAAAAAATCCTATTCATCTGTCTGAAAAAAACCAACAAAGCAAACACATGACCATGATGAGTCTCCTTTCACAAATCCCCTTATTTTATGTGGTGTCATTCCCCCTCTGACAATAAGTCAATATTCAGCATCAAATTATGAAGGAGGAGCTTCTTCATAAAATGCAAAGAATTCTGAACTAGTTTTCTTTCAGACTCTTTGCCTTCCTCACTTATTATTCTCTCACCTGGCATACAATGGCCAGCCACCCTCATCAGCAGAGCAATCACATGTCAGATCTCCTTGTGCTCCTAGAACACACTGGGGTAGGGTGAGGGCCTGGGGAAGCACTTCCACGTGTCTTCCACCTCTCTGATGTTTGGCAGAGGATTTTCTTTCTGCTGGGTTTTACCATTCTCAAGCTCTCTGTCATGGACAGTAAAAGTCCATAGATAAGGAATTACAGTATGTAGAACTAAAACTTTTCTTTCAGGAGAGATTTCAGGCTAAGCAACCATTTACTTCATCTTCAATGAACTTAAAGGGAAGAGCTGTTCTTCACAGGTTATTCTATGGGTTTGGGGCTCCAAAAGGTCCTGATCTTTAAATCCCTGGTCTAGCAGGTCACAATGTCTCCTGACTACACTGAGACTACTCACACAAATCAGATTAAGTGGCGTGTTCATGGCAGGTGACAATCCTGATGATATGCTGAAAAGTCAGGAGTCACCGTTGTAGGAATGCTTCATACACACAATAATGTGGTGTCACAATGTTACTTTTTGTTAGAAACAATTCAAATATTTGGTAGTGAAAGCATAATAAAGTGGAGATGTTCATAGGGCCTATAGAACTAGAAGCACAAAGCACGAGTTACTCAGACTTTCAGCAATGATGGTTTCTTTTGCTAAAGGTATGAATTACAATTCCAGCTTCATGCTCAGTGAAATTTCTGCTCTAACTAGAGAGGCCCAGTTTATACAGTCTCAAAAGGAAATGAAAGGCAGAATGAATCCTTCTTTCCCGTCCACAGACCCTGAACTAAAACTGCTATACCCGAGGAATGCAAGCAAGAAAGGTCTATGGTTTCCAAACTGCATAAATTCCAGCTCCTTGAAAGGCAAAACTCACTGGACTGGGCCAGTCAAAAGGTTTCAGTATCACAAGGTTTGTAACCCCGAAGTGGCAACAAGAACACAGTTGGTACACACTGACGGATCTCCTGTCTCTTTCATGTGCTCAGGAACAATGTCCTCCAACCTCTGGCATCCCAGCAATGCTTCTCCACAGGCTCCTTAGAGAAACAAGCAGAAGTCACACATACCACCACTGAGATAAGAGCACTTGGTTTACTTCCATGTTTCAATTGTTCTCTGAATCATGAATATCACTTATCCTATCAAGTCTCAGAAACCAGAACAGCTTCATCAGACAGTGTAAATGGTGCTTCAGTTTTGTGTTACGCTGACCTATGTAAGAGCTGGCCCCGTACAAGCCCTTCCTCAGCCCCATATAGAGCCCCCCGGGTTAGAGCTCTCCTTTCAGAGGCCTTGGCCCAGGTAGGAGCTTTGAGCTGAGTATTCCAGCAGCTGGTGGCTGTTTAATGTTTTCAGAAAGATTTACCATATGGTGGTGGAGAGAAAAAAGAAACCTCACCCAGAACAATGACAACAAAAAAATCCCAAATGCATCCATGATCAGAAAATCCTCAACCTTCAAACTTTTTGTAGCCTGATAAACTGCTGAAAGAAAGCCACTCTGTCCCTGTTGGTGCTCTCCCTCAGGCACCCTCCCCTGGCCACTGTGACTGACAGAGGGCACAGGGTCGGGATGCTCTGTCTGACCCAACTTGGCTGTTGCTGTGATGGAAACGCACAGTGGGTTAGCAAGACTTTAGAGCTGAACAGTAAAAAATAAAGCACATGGGAGAGAGCCTCAGCTGGATGGAAAGTGATGCTGCAGTGCTTTACACCACTCAGATCTCACTCTCACACATTAGTGGCCTTTAATCAGTTCCTTGAAAAGGCTTAACATAAAAGTAGGGCTCATCAGTAGAAAAGAGCAGCTTTGGAAACAACGAGCACTTCTTCCTAATCAATATTCTAGATCTTCTATTTAAGCTCTCACAATGAATCAGTATTACATTTCTTTGGTTTTATAACCACTCAAGTAACCAGAGATAAAATTCTTAAAAATGTTGGAATGAAATAAGTATGGAATTTTGCCTACACGCTGCAGTGCAGCATCCCACAGATCTACAGTATTTATTTCTTCCTATCAATAGATTCCTTTTTAATGACATTCATTTTTAACCACTGTTTTAATACTTATCCTACTATCTATATATACATAACAATGTCAGTGGCAAATAATGGTAAAATCAATATTGTGTCAATACATTTCCTCATCTGCTATTTTTAAGGATGAATGAATGAAGTCAGGGGTGGTTCTGTAAAGGTAGGATTTCTGTGGGATATATTCTCCCATAACTTCTCTGACTGGGAATTTAATACACAGATGTAAACACACCTGGTTTCTGCTGGGAATAAAATCAGGACCATCTCAAAAGGAAGGCAGGGGCCAGGGCCAATAAAGGTCCGCACTGCCTACAATGTCGGCATTGCAAAGTCTGTACTTAAGGAAGTTGGCTCCTGTTGCAGCAGTCCTCTTGTTAGAGGGTAGAAGTGAGCCAAGACACAGACTTCTTGTTTATCACAGAATGAAAAGGGTCCTGTTTTATTCCTCTCTACAGCTCACCCATCCTGACTCCAACCATTCGCTGACTCTGGCNATCTCAGTCCCTGTTCTCCAAGGTTCCTCCTCCTTCATGATTCCCCCTCACCAGCTAACCCCCTCCCTTTTATCACATTGTCTTTATTGGCTACAGCTGTGGCTCATCAGGGGTGAGGCTGAATTGGTAATTAACAAGTCACCTCCTACAGGCTCCAAAGTGAAATTCAAAACCATAAGAGATTTTTAGGCTTTCTACGCATTTGGTAAAGCACCTAAATCTCCCAGTGCTGGTGCTGGTTAGAGGTCTCCAGTACGAAGTGCTGAGCACAGACATACCTCTGGATTCTAGACCATGATATCACAGCTATTTCCCATTTTTCTCCAAGACTTGTCTACTGTAAAATACAGAAATCACTCCTGCTGTCAGGGCTTGCTAGCAAGGACTTGCTGCTTTCACTTGGGTACTTTAAACACAAAGATATCCCTGCTGGTAGTTCCCCTTTTAAATATTGCATTGCTTGTTGCACAGTGACCTAGATTCAACAAGATAGAAGCAGAATTGTTTTGGATGCCAAAAGTGCTTTAGAAGAATGCCCTACTTGGACCCAAATAGCTGTTAACTCTACATCAGGGCTCTCCCCTGAGAGATAACAGTGGGAATTTAAATGTCTCCAGCCTGAGGGCAACAGTGAACTGTACTGTTCAGCTTCTTGGGCAACCCATTTTAGCTACCAGAGGATGCTTAAAAGAAGGCTAATGCTTTTTCTTCAGTTTAAGGACACTACAACTGCTGGGTGAACCTCCTGTTAAATCAGACCTTGCACTAGAGGGAGAGTGGAGTTCAAGCAGGAGACAGGCATTTGGTCTGAGATTTGGGCACATGAACATGGACATCTGCTAATTTTCATATGAAATGAGGCACAGGGGAGAGCTGTCTTCTGGACTGATGCTTGGGCTTCCAGTTTTGATCTCGGACACCTGAAGCCTGAATAAAAACCACGGTTTAAACACAGTGGAAGTGAGTGGAGTGGGGCGTGGTTTGGTTTTCATCCCCCCCCCCTTTTTTTTAATATGCAGTTCTTGCCATATTAATAATCATTAACACTGAAACAAAATTTCCTTCTCTGCAGCTGTTTGCAGGCAGAGCCTGTTGTCAGTATCTTAGTCAGGAGCTCATCTCTTAGAATTCTTCTTCTTCATCTCTCTGAATTTTTTGATTAGGGATTTTATTGTTTGAGAAAAAATTCATCTGTCAATCTTCCAAATCAGCTGCTCTATTTTATGTCTATCATCCATTCTTATTTAACAACATGTGTGATCTTAATATGTACAAATGTGAGGCCCTTCACATTTTAAAGATTAGGTGTAGACCTACACAAACAAACAAACAAACAAACAAAACCACAGTATATCTACCTATTTTCATTCCATCAATAGCTAAGATAGAATATTGCCTAGCTAAGAACACAGAACTGATGCAGGACCAACATTATCGATCTGATGTATTTGATTATAGGATTGTGACCCAAAGTTTGCTCATTCTTCTGATAATCTGATAAGATTGCTTTGTTTGTCTAATTGTTTCACTGAAATATATGGTTTTACAAAGTAAATTGGAATGAGAATATTAATGATGGATCCCTAAGAATTTTTTTTTAATTTATACGATCAGGAAGAGCTATAATATGAAATCATGAATCAAAATATATTAATGTCAAATATGAATTCTAAAATTATTTAGGATTTTGGTCTCCATAATACAAGAAGGTAAATACTGGGCACCTTGATAACCACAGCTTTCCCAGGTAGCAATATTCAAAAAACATAAATTACAATACTCCTCTCCAAGAATGTATGTTTTGATCCATTTTTCCATGACAATGACTGTAATTCTGCTCTTTGAGATCAATCCAGATCTTAATACTGGACTGGAATATTTGGTTAAAAAAAGATATCCTCAAGCAGCTATAAAATGTATTGTTTTTAATGCTTTATCAGAAGTAATGCATGACTTTGGTATCTTTCAAATTAATACCACCAACAATGTAAATACAAGTTTTTACAAAACACACAGAAACACCGAGAGCTTATGGCTTATAATTTAAAATGTTCAGGAAATTCAAAGACTGGTACCAGGCCTAACAGAACTGCCCTGATCAGATGTAGATGGGATCTGCCAGTTTAACACCAGGTACTTATGACCATAATATACAGAGAAAAACTCCGTGAATGGCACACCTCAGATTCAGTATTGTAAATGTTCTCATTCCAGTTGTTATATCTTGTGATGGCCTTTGGCTAAGAGCACCATTGTATTGGAACCCCAGGCAGAGCTGAAAATGCCTGTTCTAATGGTCAGCTTTGCACCACTGAAATTCCTGCATTCAGGGAAATAGTCTGGAGACACTGAGTGCTCATGGATACCAAAGGGTGAAACCCTTTTACAATCCCTCCAGCCCACACCACTCTGCATTTCCCCACCTTTGTAATGTCTAACATAGAGCAGTTTGGGGGCAGAGCTCCCACAGAATGCCCGCCTCTTAAGACTTTTATTTGCCAGCTGACCAACTTCAATTTGGACATCAGTGAGACAGTGCCTAAGGAACCCCCACAGTGCAAGGTTTAGCCAAGTCGTTTTTCAGGGGTGTCCATGAAGGTACTTTGCAATACTGAAATACTACATTATTGCCTCCACGGTGTCTGGTAAAAGGACACAGCAAATACTCTGCAAGGGAATACATCCTGTGTTTTTAAACTCTGCAGTGTGTGGTTGCCACAGTTACTAAACATACTGCAAACATTGTTTGTTATTTGCAATATGTTGCCCTGTAAGAGAAACAGCAATATATGTAACACAGCTACACAGAAGACCCACCGAATGCTTGCAGTTGGAATTGATAACTGGTGTTGGCAACCTGCCCTGCCAACTTGTCTTTCCAGATGAGGGGATGGTGTTTCCTGCTGTGGAAGCAGTGCTCAAACACTTCAGAAGAAAGAGGCAAGCAGGCCTACAGTGTCAAGTGGGATCATGATATCAGCTAAGTAGGGAGTGTTAAAAAAAAAAATCTTACCATGGCAGGACTAAATTGCTAAAGCAGCATTACATAAGTAAACTCATCAAATTGGTATAAAGCACTCAAATGTTTCCTGTTCTTTCTCACTGAAGGACTGTGCCTCTCTCTGTATTAGAGATATCTGTGCATTAGTATTACTTACCAAAGTGTCTTGGCATCTGATTAAGCAGCTGAGCAATTCTATATTCCACTCTCACAAATATCAGCTGAAGGCAGCTCTAGCAGTGTGGTAAATGTGGGAGGCACATTCACAACTGAAGACTGCACACAGATTGCAGCAGCATATTAAAATTGCAGCTATCATTGTATGAAAGGTTCATTTTAAAGTAGCTAGAAACGACTTTGTCAGGGTTCTTCCTCACTCTTTCAAAATCTGATTCACATCTCTCTACAGTCAGAGCCCACATGATTCTTGACTAGTTCCACCACATCACATTTTTCTTTGTTAATGATCACGCAAGCAGATGTGGTCAGCCTTTGAAATATTTTTGCCTGATGATACAAGCCACAATTGGACCATGTCTGTTAAGCTGTTGGAAACCACAGGAGTCCACAGGCAGATAGAAGGAAGACAAAATTTCAGTTAATTTGCAAGCCACGGTTAGAAATCAGTGTCTCAGCGGATAAAAAACCCAAAATACCACAATTCCAATTTTAGTCAAATTTCCTGTGTAGTTATGTTCATTCCTATTCACCCCTTTACTGATACAATGGTTACAGCATGAGTTTACTCCTTACCAGGAACAGAATGATCCCCACAGAAGAGATATTATGAATAGCCCAGCTATGATAAATGATTCAGAGCCTGATCCTGAACAGAAATCAAAAAACATCTAAAAAACCAAAAAGGACAGAGAGTTTCATGTGGTTTCATCCCCCTTAAATTTGTTTTTTGGCATAGTCATCATTCAGAATAGAATCACCCTTGGCAGTCCTTTCAATACTCAAAGGGCGCTTACACGAAAGATGGGGACAGACTTAGTTTCATAAGAAACTTGATTACGAAGGACAATGGTTTTAAAATAGAAGAGGGAAAATTCAGATTAGATATAAGGAAGATTTTTACAATGGTGGCAATGAAGCTCTGGCACAGGTGGTCCAGAGGGGTGATAGATGCCCCATCCTCATCACAGTAAGGCCACGCTGGACAAGGTTCTGAGCAACCT
>WAAE01026596.1:7020-44370 GCA_013400495.1 Nicator chloris
AAAAAGAAAAAGAAAAAGAAAAAGAAAAAGAAAAAGAAAAAGAAAAAGAAAAAACCAAAAAAAAAGAAGAGGTGAAGGTGATAGAATCGCCAGGCTCGGTACCGCGCGGGGCCACGAGATGGCGCTAAAGACCCGCCGATCGCACCAGGCGCGCGACAAGCGGCGTGACGTCATCTGGCGGCGCGATGACGTCAGCATGAAAGACTCTCTCACACCGATGGTCTCTTTTACCTTTTTTTTCTCTTTACGTTTTTCCCGATTCATATTGATGAAGTTCAGCAGTTTTGCACTAGTCAAACTTCAATAAACTTTGTCAATATGCTTTGGTATGGAATATTAGATAAGTAACTTACGGTACACATTAAGGTAAAGGACCAACCTAAATATAAACTAGAAGGAAAATGTTTATAGCTAAAAGTCAATTCTTGGAAGTAGTAGTTTCTTCCACCCTGGCTAATAAAGAAGAAATTATTTGTGACTAAAGTAACTATGAGTTTCTCCACATTTTTGTTTGCCATAACTTCTGATGAAATTTGGGATGGCTACTCCTCAAGGGCCATCCTGGTTCTGCCTCTCATAGAAACATTCTGTCATTTTGGAGGATGATTTGATAGGATAAAATCATATGGAACCATGGGGTTGTTCCTCCCAGAGTCAATGATCAGCAATTTAGAAGAAAACCCAAGCAAATGCTTTAGGCCAGGTGTGTGAGAACACTCCCACAGTGGATCACAATGTGGAGGCCCCGCTTCCTTTCCCATGGCCCAGCAGAAAGTGACAACAGAGGAAAAAAGTTCAAGATAAATTAAACAAAATGGCTTTACAAGTTAAGACAGATTTACCACACTGACAAAACATCCCATATGCCTGCGTGTCCTGGTCTAGGGCTTACGGATAGACTCAGACAAACAGGAAGAGAAGCTGCTCCACTACAGCTGTGTTTGGCTTTGACATCAGGCAAAGTAACTATGAGAGATCTAAAAGCAGAGTATGAGACTTATTTTTCCTCTTAGAAGTAGTATGAACTCAGTGCTAAAAGTTTATATGCTGCTGTTTTCCTAAAGAAAAATCTGATTCATCTCGAAAAGGGCAGGTCTTCCTATTGGGAGAATCCAATGAGAATACTGATTCTCATCAGTAATGCTCATCGGGAATTAAGATGTATTTTATTGAACATATAAAATGACAACATAATGACAATTCCAGCATTCTAATTCCCCAGTAGAAAAGAGGCAGATTAACTGTCTCCAGAACTGGCTGACTTTTTATATATATTTCCCCCACCTCGCTCCCAGGAGACAAGGCTGATTGTTCAGCTCATCCTGTTGACTGAAAGAAAATCCCCCCTGATTTTTATTCCTGGAGAAAGCTCAGAGGACAACTACCTGACTGCTAAAGCACTTTGCCAAGTGGCTGGTGTTTAGCTTCCAAACCAGTTACAATCAGCAGCTTCAAATCCCATAAGCATCTCCTGGGCTAGCAGCAGAAAGCATAGTACAAATTTCAAGAAATTTCAATAATTCTGTGCAAAAAAGACTTTTCAAAACATCTTTTCAAGCTGATTGAAAACAGTAGATGTAAATAGGAGGTAGTTTTCTCCAATCTTTTTGAAAATGCTTTTGGCAGGTCTATTGTTTCCTTCACGCCATTTTAATGGGCTAATACTAAAGTACTTCAAAGAGGTTGCATTTAGTGCTCCGACCAGTTCAGAGTTTAGGGGGATCCCAAGCTTGACTTTGGTGGCAGGAATAGGGAGACAGAAAGCTCAGAATTTTTCCCCTCTCTCCCCATCCACAGATCTGTGTTCCAGTCTTTTGCCTGGTTTGTCCCTGCATTGCTCCTTGCTGCTTATCTTAGACCTCTTTCTTCTCTGTAACAACTGCTTCCTCATCTGATGTGGAAACACTGATATGTGGACAGAGAGCCAGGACAGTGTTATGGTGATTTGTGACAACAAAATACAACACAAGCACAGACAAACAATTGCTATCTACATCTTGACTGCAATACACAAGTAAGGAAATAACCCTTAGCTGAGGCACATGGATTTGAAATGGGAACCTTTGTATTTACCCATAAAAAGGATTAGCAGCATCTAGACTCCTTGTGGGACTGCAGCAGGAGCAGCTGTAGATTCTTTGCCTTGGCTATTTAATTAATATCTCCCTGCCTCTGGTTTATTTGCACAGCATCAGAGCTTTAAAAGAAGTGTGTTGCAGCTTTAGCATTTAGTGAAGGCTGAAATCCATTTCCTATTCACCCTGACCTTTGGGTACAACATACATTTAGTTATATAAAAATTTTAACCTCCTTCCAATGCAGCTCCATAAAAAACATTCGTAGTGCTATTTTGAGATTCCTGGGTTGAGGGGATGCATAAGATACGTCTGTATTTTTTCCTGTCCCTTAATCTGTTAATAAAACACTTGGGCACACTCTGTCAATATTGTATTGAGACATTTGGGGCCTCACAGCCAGCTCCTTGTTGGCCAGATCAATATCAAAGGCAAATCTGGAGCAAGGCAGACTTTGGAGGGCCAGAGGAGACTGTGGTATAGAAAGAACCAAGCACAGAAATGAGACCACAGAACTGTAGAGCTTTCTTTCAATTAGTCGTATTGAACCATTTAAACATATTTTTTCCTAACTCTACATACTTTAGTTTTTTCCCTTTCAACAGGACAGTGTAGCCAAATTAAATAGAAATTACCATACTTATTAAATGGCAATTAGGGTTTGTTTGCTGCATTGCATTTCTTCCAAATTAATTTACTATTGCTATAATGATGAACAGTTAAACCATTTGATATGGTCGAATGTGCACATTAATATAATTTAAAGAGCATAATGATTACCCATTTTATTACTTCTGTATTGTAATGCTGAATTAATTTATGCCAGTTATAGCTGATTATTATGGTTATTAACATCAGTAAGTGCTCTTTAACAATCAGTTGAGATCTAACACTAACTGCCTTGTTAGCGCTAAATTAAATGCTGGAGACACTCTGCTCACTCTGTAACCCTATCCAGTTTCACTGCAGTTTTCTTCCCTTTACCTAGTAACCTCAGAAGCTGGATTAACTGCAGCAATTATATGCCTCATTAGCAATAAACAATACTAGCTGGCTGCTGGTGGCTATTGTGCCACAGGTGCACATAGCCATTACAGCTGTCTCAGCAGACAGAGGGGGATACAGCAAAACCTCTTCTCTCTGGAGTGTCTAATCTCCAGGAAATAGAAGGTGGTTTAGCCTGCTAATGACAAAGAATGTTGGGACAATGTTGACATGCCTCATAAAGCTGCAGGACAAGGCAAAAAAAAAAAAAAAAAAAAAAAAGAAAAAGCTTCTGCCTCTCTATGACCAACTAAAGAACCATCATTTATACTTTTTCAAATTTCTATATGAACAAACTGCAATGCCCACAGTTAATATAAAATATGCAGAAACAATACTTTCAATGTTCTTGGTTTTTACCTATACTAAATAGCTTCATGTGAATAAATAAATACTTCCAGCTACATAGATCAATTCCACTGTTGTTTAAATGAAATTTTTTATCTAGAAAATCAAAAGCGGTGTCAGAATTTTAAAATCCTCCATAACCTTGCAAAAGTTTCCTTCATTTCAGGAAGGGATAGATGTGTTCTGGTCCCGTCTCCAAGTATTTATTTCCTTCATTTTCCTTAGTGAATTCTTAATGTGAAATAAAAATAAAGCCTTAGAAAATACAGATAAAGGATTTTGCTGTAAGATCTTTTGAATAAGGTGCTGCAGTGGGAGGTGTTGCAGAAGCAATTGCAGGGCAAAGACAGTTCAGGTGATCCCACAGGTTCCTGACATCTTGGTAAGGCAAACCAATAATCTGCTGTCTGTTCAAGACCCTTGAAGCCAACAATTCCTTTGCAACTAGAGAAAAGGCCCAGTGCCTGCAAAAAGAGACGGAATTCTTTACTACTGCTAACTGTAAACAAATTTTCATAGCTGGAGATGCTAAATAAGGATATAGCACTTGGGGGAACCCTTGCCATTTTTTAATAAAAAAGACATTGGAGTAAATATTACATATAATGTGTTTCACAGAGCCTGACTAATTGGAGCTTCATTAGGGGATATATGTGGTTGAAACTTCACACAGTGTTTGCATGTCTGATGGGTGCACTATAAAGGTTTTAAGCAGTCTCTTCACATCCCTATCCCTGGCCTTACTGTTTCACTTTATCTGCGTCTGTATCTTTCTCTGTGCCTCTGCCCACCTTTGAAGAGGCCCACAGACATGTCCCTGCCAGGAGATCCTGATAAGGTGTCACTGGAGGAAGGTGGGCAAAAGGGCACAGAGCAGTGGCAGAGGAAGCAAATTGTAACCACACTATCATTTCAGCCAGACCTCACGCTGAAATTATGGGTGCAGGCACTTTCTGAGCCTGGCTCAGCCAAAAAAACCTGTAAATTTTTTTTTTTTTTTTTTTTTTTTTGTGTCTGTTGAAAGAGGAAAGGCTGCAGATCTTGAGGACAAGGAGTGAACACTAGTGCAATGTACTAAGAACAAGAATGGTTTCTTTGGTGATATCCTCTTTTCCCAGCCTCCCTGTCTAGGATCACACACTCCTGGGATGGCTGGAGAATGAGTCCAGATACTCCTTTCCACCTCAACCTGAAAACCAATAACTCCATGCACCAATGTGTTGCCAGAAAAATAAGAGGAAAAAAATGCACAGAAAGCAGCTGCAGGGAAGCAATCACCATCTCCAAACTAGAGCAAAAGAGTCTAACCTCATCCCAAATAAAAATTGCTTTATGAACTGCTGTCAAACTCCTAAGTAACAGGGGCTACAGTATAATTGGGTTTGACAAGGCGAGCAGCATATGCCAAAATTAATCAGGATGCTAGGCTGTGTAAAAGAGAATGGCCTAGAAGGTCCAAAGAAATCTTACACTAATTAGAAGCAAGAATATCAATTGATCCCTGTATATAGTGTGGAGGAAATTCCTGTGTGGGATAAGAGACCCCCAGAAACCATGTCTAACCTTGCAAGGAGGAAAATGTGAAAGAATTCACTAGTGTTCTTAATAGCAAGGGTGTGCAGGGTGCCTGAGCCGTTGGGCAGAAACGCTTCAAAAGCTGGAAATATGGTTTGCTAAGAGACAGTAAAATGCAAGTTAAATTCTTACAAGTAAAAGTGTAGAGGCCAACGAAAACAAAATAGTAAACATACTTATTAAATATATCAAAAATATACTTATTAAATTCATCAAGCTCAGTTTGATGAATTCTTTAAGCCAGAAGTAGGAAATCGGATAATCAGAGAAGAAACCAAGGAGGAAGGGAGAAAGGTTATATGGAAAATACACTGACACTGTGTTTTCATGACAGGATGTGGAGTGGTTTTTATTTAAGGCGATAAAGATGATCAAGGGGAAAATATTAGTGTTTTATGAATTTTATTAGGGAGAAGTCATGGAAGGTTTGAGACTTAAAGTTTGGATGTACCAGCTCCTGCCACTACAAGCACAGAGGAGCCTTTCATTCTGTATGCAGCTTCCAGACTCAGACCTGTCAAAACTGGCAGGTCCACAGGCAGTAGTTTTTACGAGTCTCATTTTTGGACATACCTTGGACACTCAGTAGATCTGCACGTACGTGACAAGCCTCCTGTATTGCAGACACGCCTGGACTGTGAAAGGCAGAATAGCTTTGTCCTTGGTGTGCAGCAGAGCTCTTTGTTGACACCATGGTCTTTTGTCTGGGATTTTTGAACACCTGGTAGCCCGGGCTGCTAGCCATGCTGAAATCTAGCAGTCTACCATCAGAAAGCTGGCAAATGTGAAACATCTTTTCTTCTGTGAGAATTTTTCTCACAACTCTGTTAAAATACAGCACTCCTTGCTGGCCTCTGAACATCTGCTCTCAGCTGGAGCAGAGGGGGCACCAGACTGCTACTACAGGGCATTTAATTGGGGTATATAACTCCCTTTTGGAGAAAGTGTGCTGGCAGCTGTTGCTTGGTCCTATCCCGACTTGTGTGTTTACATGCATCATATTCACAGACTTCTTTATCCTCAAGTATTTGTTCAAGATTCAAAATATGACTTGGACTCCTCCTGGACCTGATGAGATTACTCTGCAGTGCCCTCTCTCTGAGAAGCTGCCCAGATTTCATTTTTAACTGTCTAAACACTACCGAATATCATGTATCTGCCAGTCATTATGTGAACTCCAGATGCTTCAATGAAGAGGAAAATCTCACAAGACTATTGCCACTGTATCTTTTCTTCCTGAGGTTTTTTAAATGTAATCTATTCCTTTAATATGTGATAAAAATATACAACTTGGTGGGTCAGATGATCAGATTCATAACTGATATCAGTCCACTGAAGCCAGGCTCTTTTACTCCTCTTTTGTGTTAGCCTTCTCCTCTCACTTCTTCCTTTTTGTTTCTTGTTTTACACCAGCAATTTCAGACTTCAGCCGAGATGGGGCTCTCAATATAATCAGCATAATAGTAATGCATAAAAAGACTGCCAGTCTTCCAGAAAGTTTGGAACCATGTTCAGACACCCTAACTTCTACCCAAATCCTCATGTCCGATGATTTCAACTGTTTGTTTCTAAGTTTTATTTGGTTTTGTTTAGACTCAGAAAGTCAAAGGCCTAGCATCCTCTAAGACTTCTCTGGCAGGGCACAGTATGGAAATAAGTTTCCTACTTTGAGATTTAAGTCCTATGCAGATTTATGTTCCCAATTTAATCCAATGATGTAAAATTTCCATGTGAAAGTTGGATGATTTGTGTGGGGCAGTGTTTAATGATGTTTCCCTACCAACTTGCAGGCTTTCTGCCCTTCCAATGTCAACTCAAAACAAAAAACACACAAACAAAAAAACAAACAAACAAAAATTAGAAGGAGGGCTTTGAGCAGAGCCTGCTGGCTGGTGCTGCACACTGCGTGTGTCTCACATGCACATTCAGCCCTTCCTGCAAGCTGCTGCCTGACAGCTTCCTGCAGCCTTTGGAGACAGCCAGGGAAAGAGAATAAGAGAGACACATTTAGAAGTAGTTGTATTTAGTGTGTCAGAAATAAAAGCAGCCCTTGAAACCTCTTTGGGGCTGGAGGGGGCTGGGAGGCAAACTCTGGTTTGCAAACAGTGGAAACTTCATCCCTTCCTTTCTCTCTCTCTCTCCATGTAGCACCCTTATATTTCAATGCTAAGTGCTTTTTAAATTCCTCCTGGCGTGACTATTTACATATTATAATGTGAAGTAATGAAGGGAAAGGGATGTTATGCAAAGCAATTGCCTCTTGTCCTCTTCTCCTGAGTGCAAGGGCCAAGCACATTTCCTGCCATCTGTTTAACTCCATCTCCTGATGCTCATAATGAACCTGGCAGTGCTGGACAGATGGAAATCACTGGCAGGCATAGCTGTTTACTTGTAAAGGCAGCCCTAATTTGTTAGACTTGCCAGGCAAGTCCCTAGTGGTCAGATATTTCATAGTGATGGAGGGTTATTAAAAGAGCTCAGGTGAAGAAAGCTCTTCCCAGCATATGTGACTGAGCTGAAGGCTGAGTTTTGCCACTGTGCCAGAACAGCAGCAGAGCTCGATGCTGCTATTAGCAGAATTGGGGCCAGGCTCCTGACCTTGTCTGGTGGCAGTTCTCACTCAGTCTCACACTGACCTGGGCTTCGTTAGTTCTACAGCCATCTGCCACGGATCATATTTATCTCAACTTAAGACCTCACTAAAGAACAAGAGGAGAAATGTGATTAGGCTTTTGTGTGTTGGCTACAAGGCCATTTGCCTGCTGAAAGGCACATAGGCAGCTATTCCAGTGAAAAAGCCTTTTTTAGAAAATAAAAAGATATCTGAATAAAATGTGGATGTCATGAGAACACTCTAGTGGCTGCTGATTGGTTCATCTTTCTACATCATTCATATCTTTTCCTCTCTCTCAGCCCCCTCTCTCTGATATGAAATTAGAAATGAGAAACTGAGAGAAATAACATTTTGTGTAACTAATGTTGTTTCATCAATCACAAGAATCAAATGCAGAAAAAGAGAGATGATTAGAGAAATGTGAACCTTAGTGTCATATAATACATGGGACTTAAAGGAGAAATTCTGTTTCTATAATAGGATTACTTTCCCCCTTTAAATTTTGCCAATTATTTTACATAAGGCCAATATTTTTTTACATAAGGCCAATTAGTCTTATCAAATCTGGGGTAGAGTATAAATAAGAAATAAGACAGGAAGTTTCAGAGAAATAATTTGTTTCCTAGAAATGTGTGACTAATTTCTTACATTCCAGCCAATTAAACATTTAAAAAAAATATTTTAAAATATTTGTACAAGTTGCAGATTTTGTTTAGAGGTGAAATCAAGTGAATATAGAGATCACTTCAGACTTTTCTGTTTTGAAGTGTGTATTTCACTGTGCAATCTATGTGAATACATATTTATTCATTCTGCCAAGACATTTGATATTCCCTGCATTGAACTATGGCTTCTTTGCACACAAACACCTCTTGCTCTTCTGGAATTACCATTTTTTGAGGCTGGCTTGAAGTGCAGCATGTGAGGAGGAAAAAGCTCTATCATTCACTTCAAAAAATGTAAGTATTGCATGGAATGTCTGTCAGCCATGTGGTCATCCCCAGCCTAACTCAGGACCCAGCAAATGCAGTGGGCTGTATCAGTAGTTGTTTGGATAAACTAATCAGGAAATAACTCTGAATCCACGTGATAAAATATGACCTTGACAGAATTGTTTTCTATGGTGGAGAGGCAGAATTCTTCATAGCTCTACTATGAATTACTAAGTATAGCCATTTCCTTTTCTTCTTTATCTCTCTTAAGATGCTGTTTTGTTTTCTGCAATATCACAATACATGTGTAGTGTCAATATACGTATCCAAACACAAAACAGCTTTTTTTTTTGGTTTTTTTTTGGTTTTTTTTAGGAAAGCTGAGTTAGGGTTTTTTTTTCTCGAGAAGGGTAAGTTTAGTCGTGATTGACTCTGAAACAAGGGCCCATACAGGTAAAAATATGATTTATTTCTCTTTTCATACAAAGTCTCCATATTTTATGGCTGTTCTAAGACATTAAAGAAGGCATTAGACCTGAAGGTTACTATTAATCTAATTTAAAATGGTCAAGCACGATACAATTGTAATATAGATGTCATTGGCTGTGATTCTGCTGACAGCTTTTTTTTATTAAGTATTTGAGACATATAGTGTTTTATGTAACAGCAGAAATGGACTCCGCTTTCTTACCTTTACACCAAATGAGTTCCCCTATATATCACCTTTAAAACACATACCAAAATCCTTGCTAAAAGGACAAATGCCCTTAATTCCTAGTAAATTTAAGAATCACCTCCCGTTAGCTTCCACTCCCTGTCTACTCCAATTTCTGCATGAACTTTTACCTGTCAGCTTATATTTATATCATAATTTCAGGATGAAATGAAGATTAAAGGAGAAATATCAAATAGATAATATTTCCTCTTTCTTTTTTTTTTTTTTTTCTCATTATCTTGGCAAATTAATTATTCCTTCGGGAAAATACAACAGAACTATAAATTTGTGCCCATTTCCATAGACAGTGAAAGACAATTTTCAGTTTAGCAGAAAGATAAGTCAGCTGAAACCCACTTTTTCTACTCTGGTAGACACCATTTTGAAAAAACAAAGTAGTTTTTTACACAGAAATAAATTCTTACATTGTAAGGCATTGATACAATTCTTCTCTGTTATGATTTTTTGGGGGAACAAGAAAACCCACAAAAGCACTCACAACAAAATAAAAATAAAAAAACTACTAACCAATTAACAAAACCAACCAAACATAAAAACCCCAAATTTAAGTTATAGATGTTAGAACTTCGGCATGCCAGACATAATACATTTGCTTAACATGTGCTCTTTGCCACACTGACATTTGTTAGTTCGGGACATAGTACAAGGGAGAAACTCCTTTTTGACACTCCAGGCTGCTCTGTCTGTGACTGCTGAGCAAGTAAAACTCTGCTGTTAATTTTTTTCCCTTTCAGTATAAGGCTCTTCTTGGTGCAAGATGACTAAATGGCAATGTTTCATTAGGAGTTTATCACAAGTATCAGCCCCACTGCACTCTTTTTGTAGAAATGCCAATCTAGCAAGGTTCCATACGCTAGTTTTCCTTGGAGCCAGGAGGATTTTGAGATACTCTGTATACTGAAACACAACATATTTTGACCAGCACTTCAGATCTTCTAATCCTTCTGTAAATGTCTGTGTTTCTCCTAAAAGTGTAGAAAACGGCTTCTTTTTCCATGCAGTATACTAGGTCTGCTAGAAAGTGAAATAGCTTATAGCATTCATGCTTGCTTAATTAGTCATTATTTTTAAATTGGAAAGTACAGAAATTTTAGGTTTGCACTAGAATATAAATAGCATGCATTTTTAAATAACCATCGATTTCAATGGTATATAAAGAAAAGATTTCATAGCAGACAATACTCGTGTTTCCAAACAGTTAAAAAAATGTTTAGCCTTCAGATGTTATCTCAACGTCAAGAATCTTTCTATGACAAATATATAGCTGAGTGTTACAGCAAAAACTACAGCAAAAATGATACAGACAGTTTTGACAAATATGAAAAATATGTCTCCTATTTCTAAGGAAAAAACTAGTAGAAAAACATGGCCACTGCTGAGTGTTTTCCCAGAGGTGAAACATTTCTGAATGTGGAATAATTGTCTTGCATTTTGCCACATATAATATGCAGTGAGAGATACTTAAACAGAAATAGATTTTGCCATTGATAATGGCTACAAATAGGAGGTTTTCCTCTTTCTTACTTTTTATTAGTTACTTCACTGCTTAAAAGAGTGTCATTGGGGCAAGGACCTGGTTTCAAGCTTCAAGATAGCTCTGTGTCACTAATAAATACTTTGAAAACATTACTTAAGACTGAGTTGTCAAAAAGAAATGGCCTGTCATTCAAATTAAAGCACATTATGAATTACTTCATTAATTTTCTTCCAGTCTTGTCAGATTTATTTTCACATCTCTCTGTGTAAACTTCTCTTTAAAAACAAGCACTTTTGTTTATTTCCAATTCACATTTTGAAACAGTTCTGCTGAATTTCAGGTATCATCACTATATACATATGTATATATGTATATATATATGTATATATATATATTTAGCAATATTTTTTTTTTTAGATATTCAGGACATTGAGTTAATAACAGGAAGACAGGAAGGTGGCTCTCTTTGTGAGATGATGATGTTGGCCTGCATGGTACATATAAATCATTTCTCATTTGACTCAGTAGAGCTTTGCTAGAGCAACACAGCCTGGTAGTTTTGGCTGGGGTAGAGTTAGTTAATTTTCTTCCCAGTAGCTGGTATGGGGCCGTGTTTTGGATTTGTGCTGGAGGCAGTGCTGATGATTCAGGGATGTTGTGGTTACTGTTGAGCTGGTTACACCACTCCTGAGTGACACTGAGCTCTGCCTCTCACCGCACCCCACCAGTGTGGAGGCTGGGGGTGCACAAGAGACTGGGAGGGGACATCTGGGACAGCTGACCCCACCTGCCCAAAGGGATATCCCACACCATATGGCTTCGTGAGCACTGTATAAAGCTCAGGGGAGAAGGAGGAAGCCGTGTGTGTGGAGGGGTGTGTGTGTTCAGAATGTTGGCCTTTGTCATCCCAAGCCACCATTACGTGTGAAGGAGCCCTGCTGTCCTGGGGATGGCTGAACAGCTGCCTGCCCATGGGAAATGGTGAATGAATTCCTTGCTTTGCTTTGCTTGTGCACACAGATTTTGCTTTATTTGTTAAACTGTCTTTACCTCAACACAGAGTTTTCTCACTTTTACCCTTCCAATTCTCTCCCCTATCCCACTGGGGACGAGGGAGGGAGGGAGCAGCCGTGTGGGGCTGGGATTAAATGACAACACTCAGTGAGACTGGCCATTATTAAACAGTAAATGCAAACAAATTTTCAAGATTTGTGAGGGAAATCAATAAATAAGGGCATGTGTCTAAAAAAAAAAATATTTTAATAACCCATTCATTTACAAATTTGTGGCAATATTCAATTGTTTTTGGTATTGCCATAAAATACATTGGTCCAGAAAAAAAAATAAAAAAGGAGAGTACATTAAATGTGGAGAAACTATATTCATAACCCAAAATCTCATAGTCTATCATGCTTTTGGTGATTCACCTGAGGGGTGCACAATGTCACTTACAGTACTATGTAAATGTGCTTCAGTGTAATGTAATCTATTCAAAGTCTTATTGCTTAAGCATTCACTGAATATAGATAACAAGGATGTGTACTGTTTAAAAATATATTGTTTGACAATATCTTCATGAATTGTCTCTTTTTCTAAAAAGCAAAAACGAGCCTAAAAATTGTTATTTAATTTAAAACTTGTAAATATTTATTTGTGAACCCACTCACTCAAGACAATAATTTTCTTTCCAAAAATAGCAAGAACAATATTTCAAGTAATTCCTACATGTGTGTTCTTATTTTTCCATGACCTGTCATTCCTGTTAACATCTTCACACCATTTGTCATGTAGCATGGAAAGTGACAGGACAATTTCCAGACATTGTATTAAATGACCAAGGAGAAAGCCAATATTTAAATATCTTTTATTTTCTTTTCCATGCTTTTGTTCTCTGTAGGGATTTGAATAACAGAATAGAGCTGGATGTCTAACCTATAACAGCTTTATCATTTCACTGAAAGTTGTTTTCTGAAGTATTACAAAGGTCAATCAACTGTTCAGTAGGAAGCTCTTCACTCCCAGGTATGTTAAAGAGGAAGGCAATAACTTTAACCTGAAAACTAGGGGGAAAAGTATATATATAATACTTGTGTGTGTATATATATATATATATATGTATATGCTGAATGCAAGACTTCATGAAGACATGGAACCAGAAGGCAGAGAAAAAGAGAAAAGTTAAGTGCTTCTTGGATAAATCCAAGTGGTCAGTCATATCAGAGCACATTTACAGCTCCCTCTGACTTTGCAGTCTGAGTACCCATTTGTTGATGATGGTATTTTGCCTACCTGGAGAGACACATTTGACTTGCAGATGTCCGTTCCCCTAAAAAGAGTTTAAAGCAAGCAGTGTCTTAGTTTACATACAGCACAGTTGGCCTTAAGTATGGCACAGTACAATTCATGAGATAGGCTCAGGATTTAACTCCTGTATCAGAGGAAAAAAAAAGCTTTCCGTACTTGTAGATCTTTTTAATGTGTCCTTGTCACCTTCTCCTGGCTAAGCAAGTCCACAAGTCTCTCAGTGTGCACATAATATGATCCAAGATCAAGTGTCCAGCTCTGATTTTGGTATTTATTCTTCATTTTCATTCACATCTCCCAGTGACATACTTGGTAGGGCTGTTTTCCAATACAATGCCATCACTACTTTAATGAATTTTGATAAATTGATGTAACAGTGGCAAGCAGGCTTAAGCAAGTAATTCTTTAAAGAAGTAGACTCATCTTAGACTGCTTTCTTCAAATGCTGCCTCATTACTCAACCCTACGGCTACCTGCAGGGTAATCCCAAGAGCTCCTAAGGTGAATAATGGAAAGATTCTTTGTACGTAGGATTTATCAAGATCTGATAAATTTAGTCAATTCTTATAAATTTAGTGCTCAAGGGTTGAATTAGTCTCAAACAATTTTATTTCTCCAAAGTACAGGACTCCAGTGTTAGTTGTTCCATAGTCAATGGAAACAGTTTCCTCCCAGAAGATATTTCATCCTATCTATTTTAGACTTGTATCTGAAGAGGTATGATTCAGCTTTTGGAGATGTTTGTACCTCTGTGGTGACTGTAGCACAGGCTACACATTTCAATCACTATAGTTAGGGTCTAAATATATCTATATATAGGGTCTATATAGGCCTAAATTCCTTAGCCACAGCACCCTAAACACCTACAAAAAAATCATCTGCCAGTTTAGAGGAAACTAATTCACTTCCCCTAGTTTCAGATATGTACTTGGGTTGGTTTTTCTTCTTTTAATATTTCACCAAATTATTCAGAGGCTGAAACCAAATGCAGGCAGTTGTTATAACTTGGTCAAATTGATGCAAAGTTTGGAGAGAAGCTTCAATTAGCCTTGGCAAAAGCTGCTTAAAAGAGAGAGAAATTTAAATTTAGTTGAACATAGCAATACCCAAAACCAAGTATCCTGAGAAATGTAACTATGAAACGAGCCTTTAGAGATCTTGCATGGCAGTCAGAGGAACTGGTTGAGATCTACATGTTCAATACAGTCACAATAGCTGTTTCTTTCAAGAATAAAAGAATTCGAATATTCAGAGATAACATGAATATTATAACATTGATTATCTGCATCATAAAATGGAAAGTGTATCATAATTTCCTTTGGCAGCGTGCTTAGCATAGGAGGAGTAATCTCAAAGGAACAGTGTTCTGTCTGACCATATGCATGAATAGATGGCTGTCAAGTTTATACTGCATTGTCTTCAGGCTGGCATCATGCCAGCCCTCAGGCAGGCAGAAGGAAGATATATGTGGAAAGAGGTAGTCAAATTGCTTCCCTATGGCTGCTTTATAAACATACATATGTTAAACACATTTATTAGGGCAATCAGCAGCAGCAAGTGCAAGGGCCCTTCTTCTCCCTCGCGAGGGATAGTTGTTGCTTACATAGGAGTGAGAAGTTGGAAGCTGGCCCAGAAATCTGGAAAGCATATTATGCTGGATTCCCCATGGAGGATCACTTTGCTGCCAACATATCTTGCTCTGGGGTTTCGACACGCCATCAATCTGGAACCTGGCAGCCACCATTCCCCAGCTCACCTCAGCTCATGCAGCGAGCAGACACAGTGCAACTATTTGTCTCAGATTGCAGGCCAGCTACTCATGGAAGAGGAGGAGGCCAGGAAACAAAACCCCTCTGGTGGAGCTGCGGCCGGGGCTGCACAGCTGCAGCAAGTTGCCGTTGCAGCGACACGGCCGTTTGAATGACGCGCTCGCTGCTCTTTGCAGGACCACAAGCCATGGCAAGGGTTGATGTTTGCACTGAGGTATGGCCCTGAGCAAGGAGGAAGAGGAGGAGGAGGAGAAAGAGCCTGACTAGAGCTTTCAGACATAGTGCTGTCAACGACTTTTCAGCATAAGCTGTGCTAATGGATTTAAGACTCCAGAGAATTTTAAAAATCTCAATTAAATCTCAAATAACTTCCACTTATGAATGCAGCTGTTGTTCAGAGAGCATTGTGCTCCTTGTGGGAAGGAAGTTACTGATCTCTTATCCTGGAGACCTTGACAAATGTGCAGGGAATATCAGAGATCCCCATTACATTGGCCAGGGACAGTAGATGGAGTCAGCACATTCCCAGCATGGCCAGCCCTGCCCATATTCACAGAGTGGGGTGGCTCTTACAGCCCTCCATGGAGGTCAGGTTGCCTGTTTTGCCCGTGCTCCCCTCCTCCTTGCTCTATTTCCATTACGTATTCCCAGGGGCATAAAAAAGAACCTGAGGTAACCAAGAGAGCTAAAATTCTGAGAGCCAGCAGAATCAAATTCTTGATTTTCCTTCTCTTCTATAGCGGCAACTGATTATGCTCCTCATTTTGGCTGTGTTTACGATTTCTGTTTGACCCTCTTGAGACTAAAGCCCCTGGCAGTGTAATTAGTTCAGTGAAGAACTGCTATCCAGCCATTAGCACAGTTGCAAATACTTGTTTTAGCTTTAGTCCCAGCCACTCAAATTAATGCATTAACATGCACTGAAATTTTTCTCTAGCTCAAGGCAAGTCATTACAGTTGTCGTCTGCTTGCAATAAACCTGTTCCGTCTCTCACTTCATAGCAAATAGAGACTTTGAAAATTATGCACAGAAATAGGCACGGGCTGTGCAATGCAGTTATGAGAGTGACCAAAGTTTGTACTTTGAATTAATCTGAAACAAAGACTGGGAAGTGGTGGATTGGATGGCAAGTGCTGTTCCACCTAAGCAACACCAAGTCACTTTTATATCTTTGTAGCCTACTTACATTTTCACACTTTTAGTTTCACACTATGAACTGGAGAGTGAAACTGGAAGCAAACCTGTGCTGGAGGCTTAAGGCAAGGCAACACACAGGCAGAGCTCAGAGCTCCTCTGCCCATTCTTCGTGACAGATGGGTGTGAGGTAGCTTCAGTTTGAAGCCCATCCAGTTGCATTAACTCATGCTGTGATTGAGCTAATTAGTTCTACTAAAATCTTGAATCTGACAGTGCCCAGCTGGGGAGGCATGGCCTGAGAAAGGTGGATCCAGCTCAACCCCCAAAGCTCTATAGTAATTCAAATGAACATTTTTTTTTTTTTACATGAAATGGAAGCCTGGGAATCAGATCTGTAGTGGGGCAGATTGATTTAAATCTGGTGTCTGCTGCAATAAACAGACTAGTCCCAGAGAGTAATCTGGCCTTATCTTTTCCTCTTTCCAAAAGAGAAAAAAGCTAAATGAAAACAATAAATTCCCGACGTGTGACTGACTAAAGGTATAAAAAGTGTGGGGGAGGGTTTCCCCATTTTGTTACTAGATATCAGCAGTGAATTACCTAATTTTGATATATGTGTGGTCTGTAACCACAGGCTGTGTTTGACATTTAAAAATGGTCTCATTTTAAAACATATGCTCCGGATAGGAATCATCTTATGTGACATACGGCTTACAGGAACACAGGAAAATAATGAGTTTGCATGGGAATTCTGTGTTAAAATCAGGAACTGTCTTTTCTTCCCACACTGCCTTGAGTATCTTATAGGTAGCTCATTTGTTCTGTTCAATAGTTCAGGCTAAAAACAGTATGCAACACACAAAAAATAAAGTTGTCTTCATGAGTTGCCAGCATATCTAGATACTTCTTGTGCCTACTGTCACTTACAAATGTGTGAAGGCAAATTAATTTTGGAAATAGAGAATCAAGCAGATCATTTAAGTCCCTTGGTTTCTATCTTTTTCTCTACCTAAGTATACACACATGCATCTAGGCAATTTATGGGTAACAGAAGTGGAAAAGGAGAACTTTAAGTAAAATTTCAGTTTCCTTCCTACAGTTGCATCTGGGATTCATGTTTGAATTATAAACATGCTTTTTTGACCCCAACTGAAAAGCTTCATGTTTTGGTTCCAGGAGGTGTGTGTAGTTTGGATTATCAATCTTTTAATTTTTTTTAGGAAATAGGCATTATTTATTAAAAAAAAAAATCTAAAGAGTGAGTGGATGTAAGGAAGACCTTAGAAAGTAGCCCTGGCTGTATTTAGAAGCTTTAAAAAGGTCAGTCTTTGGAGTTGAGAATTTTGAATTGGAAATGAAAGGTTTATAATGGAACTGGGTGACTTCAGTGCAAGTCCTACAGTAGTGATTATTCTTAATTTATTTCTCGTTCAGAACAAAATGAGTTTGTTGTAATGAGATCTGTGGGAATTTCAAAATTCAATTTCAGTTAAGGTTTTGCCAGATGAAAGCTATAAAATTTGAAGTTTAAAATTACAGGATAAAAATGCTTCTGTAGAGGCTGAACTTTGTCTTGAAATTAGTATGTGAGGTGAGCCAAAAAAAATTTACATTTTATATGTACCTAATAATATGAAGGAGTAATGAGCCTTCAGTTAAAGATAAATTTTATCTACCCATACAATTCCAATGGTAAAATTAACCCTTCTAAAAGAAACAGATGCTTGAAAAGAAGCAAATGCCCTTGAAATGTACAGAAGACACACCTTAAAGGATCCTTTTCTCTTTGAAACAAAGATAGGAATGAAGAAGTAGTAAAGCTAAAAGCCCAGGCCCTTCATTGATGTAATTTCTTGTAATTCCGTGAACTTTGGGTCATCTATGTTAATTTACAGTAAGAAATATTGTTTTATGTGATATTTTAAGTAATCCTCATGACACTGAACTTTAGAAGAGTCCACGGGTCCTTTTGGTCCTTAAAATAGTTTGTCCTTAAACCTCAAAATCATTTTATGTCAGAAAGGCTTATAAAAAGACTATTATTCATCTTTGGTGTAGGAATTTTATGTCTATTTTTTTAAAGGAATCTTGAAATGGAAGCTTAATTATAACTGACTTAACGTTGGCATGTTCTATTTTACAGCTTATAAAAACTCCCAAAGATAGTGTTAATAAGAAACAGCTGTAGAGTTATTTCTTTTTAATACATTTTTCATGCCATCAGAAATTTACTTTTCAAATTTTTATATATAGCATTCACAAATTTGACCAAGTTGCTTTTGAAAGTTGTTCCCCAAGCATTTTTTAGAAACTTCAGGCTCTGGATGGGAGACACTTCTAAACACTAAATATACATCCAGGTTGTCCAGGCTGACTTCATGTAAGCATGCAGTGATGTACCCCTGAGAAGTGTGTGTAATATACCAACCCATCTGCCATTTTCAATTTTCTCCCCAAATCTGTGTATCTTATTTTGGACAGTCTTTTTGAGATGTCTTTGTTTTCTACGTACATGTTTAGTTTTTCTTCTCACAGAACTATCACAGAAGAAGCAATATTTTCTTTAGTATCTTTCCTATACAGACATCAAAAAGCTCCCTCTGTCTCAGCATCTGCCTCATTGCTAGTGACCAGCTCACTTTCGTCTTCATCCCTTAGATTAGAGAAGAGCGGCTCCCTCCAAGCTCCAGGGAGGCCTCCTTGCCTCTGTGACTTCAACTTTACATTACAAATAAGATCAACAACCTCCTTCTGCCAAAAATCTTTCTGTCCCTCTTTTCTTCCTTGCTGTTCCTTTCTTCATCTCTTCCTGCCAGAGGAAATTAACAGTAACCCAATTCCTGTTCTTTATATATTCCACTGCATCATTTTTTCCCAAACTGACCAAGTTTTCATATCCAAACCGCACAACTGATGCTGAATTCAGACTTTCATTTAGAGTTTCGTGACTTTGACACAAAAGCCTTGTTGGATAGTAAATCTTTAATGTCATTCTCCCCGGTGTCTCCATCTATGATTCAAGTGGTTCTCACTATGTGAACCTTGAATGCTTTAATTCCTCCCTTCACCTTTCATTACAAACTGCTTCACAGGACTCTGGTTATACTTGACTCCTTTCCATGCTTCACACCTCCTTGGATGATTTCATACACAAATTCGATTTCCATCTCTGCTGACAATCTGTAGAGACATGTCTCTTGTTTGGACTGCTCCTGTTCAGTGCAGTCCCAGACTGCCTCTGATGCCTCCTCACAGCTATTTAGCTATGAACTCAGGCACAGGAGGGCTAAAAATGTGCTACTCCAAGCCCTCACTTGGACTCATTTCTGCTTGATTATGTTAAACAGTAATGAACCATCCTGCAAGTTACTGTAGTCTGGGAAAATCCTCCAGTAGATTTTCCACTAGATCCTTTTACCAGGGTATGCTTAATTCTCAAAGACTCATTTCTAAATAATTTCTAAAAGATGCAGCATTTCATATTCTCTCATTTCCACCCAGACTGTCACTCTCCCTTCTCAGTTACCTTGGTGTTTTCCCTCAGACAGCCACATTCAGGCTATGCCTCTGCATACCAATCCAGGATGACTTTGCAGAGATAACTTTCCTGGTGTGCTGATTTTTCCATCCCCCCATTTTGATTTTTACATCTACCAGACTCCCAGCCTGTTTTGTATCAGATATGAGCCATTTGTCCTCAAGTCCTCAAAAAAACATTTTCCAAGCTTTAACCACAAAAGATATTGTTCTGGCTTTGCAGCTTTGTTCAATATTTTTTGAAACTTCTTCCAAATCATCTGTCCCACCTTACTGTATTTGCTGTTTGAGTTTAATGATCTCATGACTTATATAGAAGTTTTGCATGCATCACCGAGGTCACAAGCTGACAGATTTTTAGTGTTGTGGATGCATTTTTCCTAAGCACTCCTTCTGAATCGCCTATCTCACAAAAGGGGAGAGAAATAAAGAACCCATGTTGACTGGAGCAGTTTACATGCGTTTAATTTCAGACCAGGAATACCAAATTTCCTCTGAGGATAGGTTTATACAACCAGATACAAATATGTCAGCATACTTTCAAACAGCATAACATTATAGTCATCTGCAATTACAGTTGATTATTTAACATATGAAAACACTTCCTTTCAAATTATCTGACTTTGTTAAGTGCCTACAATTAGGTGAACATCTTGGATCTTACAGATTTCTGTGGAACTGGTATCAAACAATCTTTTTCATTGCTTTTTGTGAAACAAATAAAATATTTTCTAAACAACTGAATATTGGGGGTTGCTTCCTTTTTTTCTGTAGACAGAAGGCACTACATAGAGGACTCTCAGGAGTGTGTTGACTGAGTTTTAATCAGACGTGGTTCAGTGTCTACCTGGTGCTGCCTTTCCATAATAATTATGTTCATGTTGGGTTTGTGAAGATCTGCACCTGTACAGCATTTTCTCTCTCTCCTCCTATAAAACCACAACACTACTTTTTTGCCTAGAAATTTTGGCTTCAGCTAAAGTGAAATCTATATGATAGTCTAAATCTTTCAACATTCAATTAACTTTATCATTTATTATTGTGAGTTTGGATGAAAAAACCTTGGAAAATAGCTTTTCTTTCTTAAGGAATAAAATTCTTCTGGTATATATATACAGGTGTATACTTAGGAGTCTCTTAGTCTTGATAATTGATGTAACTTCAGGTATCAAATATTCAAACACTAGAAAAATATTTGGAAAAAAAAATCACCAAGTTATTTTCTTCTCTCTTCATCCCAAAGCCTGTTTTTTGGTTGTTGTTTTTTTTTTTTATGTTTTACATATTGCACATGCTTGTATATACATATTTTAAATATTGTTTTGGAAAATGCAAGTTGCTGGTTGTTTCTTTTAATTTTCCGCAGTATTTATGCTGCTAGACTGGAGATAAGAGAATTAAAAAAGATAGAGAACCAATCTTTTTCAGAAGGAAAGAAATTTTTTTTCTGTGTGTATATGTTCTTTTTGGTTTAATTGGATGTCTGCATTTTCAGTCACGACTAGAAGTGCTGAATTACCCCAAGAAAAGGGAGTTTGCTTTGCAGTCATGACTAAAAGTGCTGAATTTTCCCTGGAGAAGAAAGCTCACTTTTGTCAGGATTCCAGTCCAATTTTGCAAACACGAAAGGAGATAATCACTCAAATGTGCATGTGTGCTTACTGGAACAGAGTCCAAATTCTGAACCTTTTGAGGTTTGCCCATCTGTATTACCAGCCTTATTAGTTAAAATTGTACTTAACAGCTTGAAAAAGCATTTTTATGTCCTCTGGCTAGGAGTACCTCAGTTAGCATACTCTCATATGACTAAGTACTGAAGTTGCAGGACTGCTAACCTTAGTGATTTTTTGTTAGGCATTCTGCTCTTCCAGTAAACATTGCTTTTTTTCTTTCTTTTTTTTTTTTTTAATGGTTCTCTGCCTAATATGGCCATGAATGCAAAACCAAGACTGTTGTTATTATAGGAAATGTGTGTTCCAAATATTATAAATCTCTTAAATTCTGTTTCTGCACTCTACTTTCCTAGTAATTAGTCATGCTTACAGTTCAGTAAAGGCCACTTCAGTCAGTCAGCCAATAAGACTACAACACTAAGTTTCCTGGCAATGGGTGACTAAAGGGTAAATCACCATTAGAGTGAAATTTAGAGCTGCACATAAGACCCATCATAAGACTAAAATACCTATAGTTTTAAAACTAAAAGAAATTAAATAAAGAGTGTTTGTTAGGATATGGGTTTGGGATCTTTATTCTGCTAGCAATCTTCATTTGAAACCTGTTTTCATTATTCATGGCAGGGATGAATACAATTTTATTACTTTGGATTGTTACTCAGCATGTGATAATTCACCTATTAACACAGCAGCAGAAGAAAGTTAATCGTGACCTGGGTTGGGGAACATAAACATCTTCAAAGTTTGTGACTCACAGAATGGGGAGAGCAGCTATGGAAATTATTAATCCTTTTTTTCAGTTTACATTAATCCCTAAGGGTGGACAGACACTTAAAAAGGTCGAGTTTCTCCCCTGATGGCAGGCATTGAGTTATTCTTATGCATTTCTAAGTATAAGAATCAAGATCTAGGAAGGCCTTGCTTTGAAAAATATTTCCTTTGAGAATTTTTTTTAAGTAGAAAATAATCCTGGCCTTATCTTCTGGAAGTAAAATGTCCCATATGTTAATTACTTCTTTCTAGACATTTGGCCCTGCCAAATCATTGCCAACCCCAAAAATGTATCTTAGAACTCAAACACATCCACCCAGAAATGAAGATTTTATTTTTCAGTCTCGTATCTGGTTCAGATGGAGAGGTTGCCTTGGTTTTGTTTCTGGCTAGGAAGTCACAGTTTGAAATCCAACCTAAATAATTCTGACATGAAATATTAATTAGACATCTTATATCCTTCAGATCATGGGGCTATATGAAGTGTTATAAAGATTATGCCAGGTACTTAACCAGCCATTTAATGAAGCAGCACCTAAAGGTTTCTATAGTGTCACGTGCTGTGGCATGGGTTTTGCCAAAATATGTGAGAATATTTTGGGTTTGTATGTTTGAGGTTATCTGTTAGCATAAGATTATTCACAGGTTACTCTTTGGGTGACCGCACAAATACAACAGCAGCACTTCAAATTCATTAAAGGTTTACTCTTCTGTTTAGCTTTAGCTTCCGAAGATCATTCTGTTTCAGAGCTTTCTTTGCCAGTAGGGAAAAAGTGTCTAAAATTATTTTACCAAAAAAATATGTATATTTTTCTCTGGCAATGGAAAAACTTGGTATTTCTAGCACAGAGAAAATAGTAATAACAACCACTGACTGTGGAGTTGTCCAATGGTGTACACCAACACTAAGGAGCTGTAGCCATTCTCAGTTACAGGGAGAGTGAAAATCTAAGTTTTCCAGCCTGACCAAAACCACTCTTACAAATGTCTAAGTCAAGGTTTAGCAATCATATTTGCCTTCAAGGAAAACCCCCCCACAGTAATTCTGTACTATACATTTCCAATGAATTTCATTTTCTTCTCTTGCACAGATACTTAATCAATGAAAAGTTGATATATATTTACTGATTTACATTGATGAGCTGTGTAAGATAAGTAAGAAATGCTATCTTTTTTAAGACTGCCACATATTAAAAAATTGATTGTTTTGAATTACATTTTTATTTTGCAACTTTGTCCCTAGAGCCAGTGATTTGCATAGTTTTGTCT
Source organism: Nicator chloris (assembly GCA_013400495.1). Lineage (NCBI taxonomy): Eukaryota > Metazoa > Chordata > Aves > Passeriformes > Pycnonotidae > Nicator > Nicator chloris. The sequence continues at coordinate 30,283 of WAAE01026596.1, forward strand.
CTTGTTGAATTGGGGCTTTTTTAAGGCTGGGGCACAGGAGGGTGATAGTCCATGTTTCAGGAAGGGTTAGTGTTTACATTGGGGCTTTTTTGTCTTAAAATAAAGTTAAATTATATGCACTTATCCTATTTTATTCAAAATTATTTAGAGTTAATTAAGAAACTTGAGAGTACTTTTTACTTTTTATTTTTTTTCTAAATAAAAATTACAGTACTGAAACAGCTGAAAACTAAGAATAAGATTCAGTAAAATCCTAAGATAGGTTTGAATACAGACTGGTTAAAATAAATACGAATTATATTTCATTACTCTTTTTGGTTAGGTTTTTTCAGCCTTAGAAATAAATTTACTTTATATTCACAAACAATTTATACTTGCATGATGTCTAAAGCATAATAGATTTTTGTTTAAAAAAGCGAGGGGTATCATGAAATTACACAGTTCCAAGAAATGATTGCTTAAGAGAAACACTATAAACTCATGACAAAACCAGAAGAGTTAGCAGCAATACATACAAGATCGCTTAATAAATCACCTAAGCACCTCATTGCTTAAACCAACAGAAAACTTCTGTCTGTTCCTTGCACATAACTCAGAAGGCTTAGAATAAATTAGAACTGATTTTATACACAACGTATCATTTAACACTGAAAGGCAGCAACCATGATTTCTGTATATAGAGTCAGAAAATGTTCACAAGGAGGTTTTTGACCATTTTTCAAAGAAATGAGTAAAAGAAAACTATTCTATTATAGTTGTAAAATTTTCAGTGGAAGACCAAAGTCATCATCTGGCTTTCAGTATTTAAACAGCAAGTTTCTCAAACAGTAGATGTTTATGCAAAACCATTTTTCAGTTCAAAAAGAACATTAACTTCTAGGAGAACTGTTAAAAAAGATAAGAATGTACCAAATCCTTGCTCTCAAGCCGGCTTTCAGCTGTATGTGGGCACAGTTTCTATTCCATAGTGAAGGAGTTTGGCCTATATTTTTTAATGTATGCAAATGATAGTGGGAGAGTCAGTATAATATTTGGCAAGTTTCCCATGGACACAGAAACAACTGAGGCAGAGTCTTTCAAGATAATTTTCAGTGTAAAACAGTAAAATCAAACCAGTCTGCTGATTTACGCTTATTTTTGCTGCAGCAATAAACTTCTACAACTTGTTCCTGTTGAGGAATTGAGCAGTGTGTGGCTCATTGTGCTGTCTTGCAAAAAAGTGATGAAGAAAACAAAGCTTTCTTCTGAGACACACAACGGATGGCGATGCACATGCAGCAAATGTGACACTGGTAATGCTGCAAAGGCAGACACTAAAGCATAGCCTGGTCAGCCGGTGCTGTTCCATTTTTTAACATATCAGTAGTTACACTCTCCAGAAGAATAAGCCAAGCAGCATGTGAACATTACTTTTTAGTGATTTTTCTATCTATTGTAATAAATACTTTGAGCTGCTACAATACTTTAAAGTACTACAGCAAAGTTTAAACCCTCTTTCAGCTCAAGTTCTGTGATTGCTTTAACACACCACTCAGAGGAAGAACTCGAGGGCCATAAAGTCAGAAATGCTTGGTTGCTCAGTGTGCAAATAGAAAATTAGAGGTCTGGAGGAAGCAGGACGGGGTGGAAAGGATGGAAAGGAAAGGATGGAAAGGATGGGTGCCCCCGATGCTCCCAGCAGCGGGGCGCCTGTGGCCAGCACGGCTGCTCTGGTGGCCAGTCTGGGGCACAGCTATGCTGGCCCAGGGGAGGCACAGCCACCTCTGCTCCCAGCTGTTTGTGGGGTTTTTGTCGAAAACCCGATCCGCTGCCCTTTATTTCCTTCTTTATCCTGACAGTTTGAGGGGTGGGGGGAAATAATAAAATACAAACGGAGAGCGGGTCAGGTGTCCTTTTTATGTGCAAGCCGCTGCTAGGACGGGAGAGGGGGGGCAGCATGGGGTGGTGTGTGAGTGAAATGAGCACATAAGTGAAAACACATCGGGAAAAGAGCTGTGGGTGTTTCCCTGAATCCCCGACCAAACACCGAGGGCAGCTTCCCGCGCCTTGGAGCCCGGCTCGGCACAGGGCCCTCAGCCCCGCTGTTCCCGGCGCGGCCGCGCGGGGTCGCTGTCCAGCCGCCGTTCCCGCCCGGCGCACCCAGGCCCGGCCCGGCCCGGCCCGGCCCGGCCCGGCCTCCGCGCACGGAGCGGGGCAGAACCGCCGCCCCCGGCACCAGCATCCGCGTCCTGGCCGGCCGTGGGTCACGGGGAACAGCACAGCCCTGTCAGAGAGAGCTACACTTAGAAGCTATCAAATAAACATCGATGTTAGCCCGTTTAGTTGGCAGCATCTGGCGGCGGTCCTGTGTTTAGCTGTAGATAGCGAAGCAGATCGCTGGCCTGGCAGCATGCTGAGGGAAATGCACGTCTAAACTTTGTGTTTAAAATCAATCAATTGTTGTTTTCCCCACAACACAGAGGGGGGAAAAAAAAACAAAAAATCAAAACAACAACAAAAAAATCCCCAAACTAAGATTTATCATGATGGAACCGCTTGGTGGAAAAGAAATCAAATTTGCCACACGCTTGAACATTTGGCCAGCACAACAATCCAATGTACATGACCCTACTTTTTTTTTTTAGGCTGAAATATTTGCCAGATTTTCTATTCCTCAGGTGTCTTAACTATATTAACCCTGTGGATATAATCACGTACAAGACTTGTTTTACCTAAACCTCTTACTTAGCAGTTTATGAAAACAGTAAGAGCNTGGTTGCTCAGTGTGCAAATAGAAAATTAGAGGTCTGGAGGAAGCAGGACGGGGTGGAAAGGATGGAAAGGAAAGGATGGAAAGGATGGAAAGGAAAGGATGGAAAGGATGGGTGCCCCCGATGCTCCCAGCAGCGGGGCGCCTGTGGCCAGCACGGCTGCTCTGGTGGCCAGTCTGGGGCACAGCTATGCTGGCCCAGGGGAGGCACAGCCACCTCTGCTCCCAGCTGTTTGTGGGGTTTTTGTCGAAAACCCGATCCGCTGCCCTTTATTTCCTTCTTTATCCTGACAGTTTGAGGGGTGGGGGGAAATAATAAAATACAAACGGAGAGCGGGTCAGGTGTCCTTTTTATGTGCAAGCCGCTGCTAGGACGGGAGAGGGGGGGCAGCATGGGGTGGTGTGTGAGTGAAATGAGCACATAAGTGAAAACACATCGGGAAAAGAGCTGTGGGTGTTTCCCTGAATCCCCGACCAAACACCGAGGGCAGCTTCCCGCGCCTTGGAGCCCGGCTCGGCACAGGGCCCTCAGCCCCGCTGTTCCCGGCGCGGCCGCGCGGGGTCGCTGTCCAGCCGCCGTTCCCGCCCGGCGCACCCAGGCCCGGCCCGGCCCGGCCCGGCCCGGCCCGGCCTCCGCGCACGGAGCGGGGCAGAACCGCCGCCCCCGGCACCAGCATCCGCGTCCTGGCCGGCCGTGGGTCACGGGGAACAGCACAGCCCTGTCAGAGAGAGCTACACTTAGAAGCTATCAAATAAACATCGATGTTAGCCCGTTTAGTTGGCAGCATCTGGCGGCGGTCCTGTGTTTAGCTGTAGATAGCGAAGCAGATCGCTGGCCTGGCAGCATGCTGAGGGAAATGCACGTCTAAACTTTGTGTTTAAAATCAATCAATTGTTGTTTTCCCCACAACACAGAGGGGGGAAAAAAAAACAAAAAATCAAAACAACAACAAAAAAATCCCCAAACTAAGATTTATCATGATGGAACCGCTTGGTGGAAAAGAAATCAAATTTGCCACACGCTTGAACATTTGGCCAGCACAACAATCCAATGTACATGACCCTACTTTTTTTTTTTAGGCTGAAATATTTGCCAGATTTTCTATTCCTCAGGTGTCTTAACTATATTAACCCTGTGGATATAATCACGTACAAGACTTGTTTTACCTAAACCTCTTACTTAGCAGTTTATGAAAACAGTAAGAGCGAGCCAGTTGAAGATGATAAATTGTCCAAGTCAGTATTCTCTAGGAAATATCTCCAAACACTGAAACAGCTCCACTTTGCTCAGAGAGATATTTAGCCTGGATATGCTAACTTGCTCTTCATCTAAACATATGGTTCATTGCCAAGGACTCCCAACCTTTCCAGCATATCAACAACGAAACTTACAAATTCACTACTCTTTCTTGTATTGATTGTATTATGTTGTTGGAGCCTTACGATCTTTTGACTAATAAAAATCATGCATCTTCAAGCAGTTTTGTGGAGCATGGCACATGTCATCCCAACCAGAGCCATTTATGCCATTAATGCTACTCATGGCAGTCCTTCCAGACCAAGGGCATGTGTTTGGGGTCCTTCTGTGTAGATCAGCCAGGGAAGCTGCAGCCTCTCTCCTTGATACAGCTGCTGTGACTTTGTCAGTGTTTTCTAAAATTCTAAGTCAAGCTAAGCTGTAATTCCGGAAAGTGTTTAAAATTAGACAAATTTAGACCTCCTGTCCACAGTAACATCCTGCATGAAAATCCAATATAAGAAGTAGTCCTTATTCTGAAGACTAGGGTAGCTCCTGCTTTGATAAATAAGACTGACATAATTACTGGTGTTTAGAAAAAAGGTCTCCAGTATATCTAGTATGCTTATAGCAGTCAATTGTAAGAATTCACCAAGATAAAGGACTTATAAGCAGGGTCCTTGTATCTTAAACAGAAAAGTTTTTCAACAAGTACATTCATACGGGAAATAGTTTCTTTGTTACAATAAATAAAGAGTTGATTCTCCAATGGCATAGAAATTTGTCTGAGAGGGTCTGTAGTACAAAAATGAAATATGCATTATTACTAACCAGCCACTTTGGCTCAGTTTTGCCTCTGTTGCTGATTCCAGACCTCTCCATGTTTATGAAATTCAATGTACTCAATATTTAAGTTACGTCTGAGTCTTCTTATTTCTCTTCATGATAGGAAATGAATAGAATAATTTCTCTTCATTTCCATTCAATACTTACGTTGCTTTATGAGGTCTGCTCATCACTTTGGATAATTTCATTCCAAATCCTTTACAAATATATTTTAAAAATTTTGCATTTGAGGTGGAGTTTTTTGTTTGTTTGTTTGGTTTGGTTTTTTGTGGTTTTTTTTTTTTTTTTTTTTACTGAAACATCTACTGCTTTACATCCAATAAATTCTCTTTAGGGCAACTAATGGCAGTACTCTTTTTTAATTTAGTGTCAGTGTTCTAAACAAAGCATTAAACTTCAGACTAATGCAAATTGAAAAACTAGGATTAGTAGATCTAGTATTCATGTATCATTTAGTATAATTTGAAAAGCCATTCCTTTTCCACACTTTCCAATCATCGAATCTCAGTCTATTTTTCTCAACAGATTAGCAAACATTAGCAAATCACAGTGACCTTCACTTCATTTTTGAGTTTATAAGGAAACCTGAAACCAGAGGAACCATGAGTGATTTCTTGTTTCCCTGTGAATGCTTTACACAGCTGTAATGGGTAAAAAGTTGATGAGTAAGGTCTCCAAATGCTATGTGGTGACTCAGAGTCATGCCCAGGTTTCTGACTAGGTAACCTACTAGCATTATTATACCAGCACTACTGACTAAGCATTACAGCCCCTGAACTTCTGCTTTCACACATTTCTCACAGGTTCTGTGCAGCACAGACAACATGCAGGGGGTCCTGTGCAGTCCTTCACTCAGCTCCTCTCTCCACCTTTTTCTGACATTTTACAGCAGACTTCGAGTCCTGATCTGAGGACACAGAAATACCTAACCACAAAGCTGAAAGCATTTGAGGAAATTCCCATGGAAAAGACAAACTAATCAATCTGGAAAAAATGGTTCAAATTATTGGAAAATGACAGCATCAGTCTTTAAATAAAATCAATCACATGAAGTGTTTCTCCCAGTGACATTAGAGCAACATCTTTACACAGAAAATGTGGATTCAACTGTTTAAAAGGAACAATTGTTATGAGGGCAGAGGAAGGAAAAAAAAATCAAGGGCTCCTTTCTTAAGTGACAAGTGAATTCATAGCTAAGCATCTGCTCAGAGGAAAACACTGAGGTCAGATCTTGGCCTTGGTTTTAAAGTGGGCCCAGGGAGCTATATAACTACTTTACAAGCAACAAATATGTGTCTAGTGACAATATCTTCTGCCTTGTTTCTCGCTTTTTTTTTTGTTTTGTTTTGTTTTTTGTTTTTTTTTTGTTTGTTTTGTTTTTCCCTTCAGAGTAGAATGTTTTCATCTGTTTTGCATTAGAACAAGGATGAGGCTTAGGTCAGTCAAGAAAAAACTCTCTGAGAATGATAGAGGGTTTGGCAGTGAAAGATCTCCAAATCTACATATGTGTACCCAAACTAAACTGGAAGAGGGAAGAAAAAAGCATAATTTTTCTATCAACATGTCTTTCTTGTTGCTTAACTAATAAAAAATAAACTAAAAATAAAACCATTCCTTGTCATACGAGTCATCTTTACAAAAATGTTTCTGTATTTAGGAGTAAATATAGAACTCTTTATTTTAATATAAGAGTCACAGGACTTGTTTTGTAAAAGAGAAAATACTTCAGGAATGGGAAACATTCAACAAACAATCACACATCTGAATGACCTGACAGGAGACTTCTATTCTGTACGGGAATATCCATTTGGAAAGAGATACTGGAATCAGTGGATGGCTGGAGCTGTTTTGGCTGGGAATGGTACTGTCAGGATCTCAGCTGCTGCAAATCTTTATTGCGCCACAGCACGGATTTACATCAGCTGTGCAACTGGCTCAGGACTTCTCACGGGAGTGGTGTTACTTCACCAATGGATGTGTTGGTTGCACTCAGGATATTCCTGGCAGGCTGATCCATGTTCTGATAGAGCTGTGACCTGGAAAGGGTAGCATGTCTGTCATTCTATCAAGAATAAATAAGCCATGGTGGAAATGAAAAGCAGAAACCAAGGCCTGGGGTCAGGCAACAAATTTGTCTTGTAAAACTTACTGAAGTTCTGAACTGCTAAACAATTCACAGCTAAATTTGGAATACAGCACTTTGCTACAGGCATGAAAATCTCTGTCTGTTCACTGTTTTATTGACGTGTAAATGTGTTTCAATGACTTTAATGTAAATTTAGCAAAAACATAGAGGATTTGTCAATATAATTCCAGACAACTGCTTTAACTTTCAGTGTTGTTTTTAGTAGCTTTACTACTTACCTGGTTTATTACTTTTGCTGGTTTTTTTTTCCCTTTCATTTTTTTTACTATGAAAATCAAAATGCTGTTCTGGAGAAACACTATTGCAATACTGTTTGCTAAAGAGAGATATGGTCCTGACTTTTTCTGTTCTTTCCTTCTCAGGCATTTCCAGCAGAAATCAAAAAGAGGAAAAGACTTCTTCACGTATGTTGAAACTCATATTATCGAACCAGTTTTGCAACACGTATCATACAGGAATGTGTGGGGGTTTTCCCTAAAAGATAAAGAGCCTGATAATGTTTACTTGCTTTCAGGTTCCACTACAAACTCAGCCAATCTTTCTATCAAAGCCCCTAAACTTTGAGGATTTAGCTAACTGTGGGCAAGACTGAACCAAGTTCTGAGGGGAAAGAGGATGAATCTTTTGTGTTTCATTGTGAGTGGAGTTTTGGTGGTGGCAGTGAAAGAGACTGAAATATTTAGTCTTAATTTTACTTTGAAGTTTTGGATTTTCTTCTGTAAAAGAGTTGAAACAGAATGAAATATCTTTAGTATTCTCCTTCCCAGGGATTGCACAGAGAAGACATGTAAGCAGAGTCCTCGGTGCCATCCAGTGGGCACCAGAAGTTTGTGGATGAGGAAGGGAAGGCAAGAAGAAGTGCTATCCCCTGGTGACTTGGATAAAGTATACCAGGAGAAATCTAGAGTCAGCTGTTTCCAGGTGATGTCAGCATCAGCCTTCCACTGGAATGTTTTTTTTGCAAACTCAAAGAAAAGAATCTGTCCAGACCATGGTAAGGAAGTGAAGCCTCCAGGCTGAGACTTGGTTATCTGTTATGTGCATGTTTATCTCCATCCCCTTTCAGAAATACACACACTAAAATCTGGATTGCATGCTCTAAAATAATCTCAAAAGGCATTCCAAGGTTGTTTTCTGGTGTACAAAACAAGATATAATTGCACAGGAGTGTACTACCGTTCCAGTAAGTTTTCAATCCAAAATTGGCTCTTACTGTACTAAGTATGGAAATCTGTAGCTATTCCTCTTACCCTCTGGTATTTTGAACGCTGCATAATAATAAACCAAAACCAGTGCAGACTGCAAATCAGAGATGTAGTATCTCTTTGTGGGAGTGCAAAGTTTCACAAACCAGAGTAGGTGTCTAACTATGTTAACTCCACTTCAAAGACAACATCTTTGGAGATGCAAAGCAAAATTATACTATTGAAGAACTTTCATTCTGTGTTAAAACCAGCAATTCAACAGTATCCAAGATATTTTGATACACCATTCATTGATTTCTCTAGAAAGGTGATTAGTCAATCTACCTCGTTTGTGTCAGTGTAGATCTGTAGGATTTAACATTTTTCTAAAGCATTTACATCTCTGAAAAGATTTGTTTGGTACCAAGCTCATGCAACTCCATTGGCCAGAATTAAGTGAATTTTATTTTAATATTCTGTCCCTTCATACAAAAAATAAAATTAAGCAATATCTTGAATGTTTATCAAAAATTACCAGGAATTGATTTCAACAAGATTTTTTAAATGCTACATTGCTGTTAAAGTCTTATCTTGCTGCAAGAAAAAGTATGCATTTGGTAGCTAGATTTTAAAACTACTACTTTGCATTCAAAATTTGTCATTAAAAGTCTTCAGCTTTTCTTCAATTCTTAAATTAGGACAGATCAGTGTCATATTAGGTACATCACAGAACAGCTCTGTTTGAGGTCTAAGCAAGGAATGTTGGTTTGGAAATACTATTTGTCAATACTGTAAGGATGTTCACTTGAACCTAATAATAGAAAACATTTGCAAGTCAAGGCACACTTATCAGCAAAACTTGAAAAGTGTTCACAAGCTTTTTTTGCCTTTTGTTTATTGGCAATACAGTATCAAATGCTGCTTCTTACAGATAAGAAAATGACACATATAGTACCTCTGTGTAAGAAATTCATAAAAGCTGAAGTATTGTTAACTGAAGAATAAATATGTTAAAAACTAATATGGATTGCTATTACATCTAAAGGGTCATTTTGAATACATCAATTTGACAAAAATATGGCTGCAATGAAGAATATTTCTTCTGAGTAGGAAGTATTTTGCACAGATTAAATGTTTTAAATAATTTTCAAGATTTAAAATAGAAAAGAGGGAAAATCAGTGAAATCTTTAAAGCTATTTTGCTCATTTGCTGTATTTCCCTCTACAACATCTGCATTCTCAATATAAACTGCATGTGGTTCATTGCAGTCGTTAGCGGGTCTGACACATTGTCAGTGTTTATGATGTCATAGTACAAGTTACCAAATATGGAAGTTTTTTAAGCATCTTGCCTCATGCTTAACTGAATATGGCAAAAATCAACATTTTCATTGATCCATTTTAAGCAAAAATAATACGCTTTACAGGTTAAAATAAAAAGAATCACATGAAAAAAGTCTCACTGTCATTAAATCTAATGTGAATAATAATTTCCTTCCGGGCACTAACATTCTCAAAAGGTCCGTTGTTGTTTCTTAAGGTGACCTGAAAGTATTTGTCATGGCTTTTTCTATGAGACTTAAAACAATAACTTCAGAGACAGATCAAATGAGAGGCCTAGACAAGAAAGCTGTCTTTCTTGGAAAAATACAGGTTTTCTTCTTTATTTGAAGAAAATCAAAATTACATCTCCATGTAAAAAAATGTTTCTGAAGGGAAAGACAAAATCTATCTAAATTGTTAAAAAAAAATATCTGCGATGTTTATTTCACTCTTGATGTAGAGTATAATTAAGGCCTCAGAAGAAGAGGGAAAGTGCATCTTTCAATTCGGCAGCCTTGGCATCAGAAGAAAGTGCTATATTGTTCTTCACACAAACCGTCCCCATTAGAGCTCAAGATGTTCTTTTCCTTTTAATCCTCATTTGTACCCCTTAGCCATTTGTTTGGAATTAAATTAGCTGCAATTTGGAAAATGTGGATGAAAGGTAGTGCATTGAGTAGATATCACATGTTTCCTGAATAGTGCCTGTTCTGCCTCTTTCACAGCCATTCATTGTGCCTGAAAGGGTGTAGTGTGTGAATTGTTGGACTGTCACTCTGCAGTGAAGTCTAGTAGCCAGTATTACCATGGAAACAGCAGGAAAAAGACAATTAACAAAATGGTTCTGATTTTCCTTATTTCTTGGGGGAAGGGATGTTCATTAGTGATTTTTTTTTGTTTTCTTTTGTTATTTTTCCAAAAGAAACACAGAGGTAAGGGGGGAATATTCTTGTTAAATTAGACATTGTCATCACTGCAGGCCTACTAATGCAAGAGAAATGTGTGTTTGTGCAATAAAATGTGAGCTCTTAAGTGTTGTCTAGTCTTATTCCTCCCTTTCCCATCACAGAAAAGAGGTCTCAAAATATTCTTAGGTGAGCAACTGTTAATGAGCAGAGCCTGTGAGTTTAACCCTCACACATTCATTGGACTTTTAATTAGTCCCTCTCAGAATCACTCCTATGACAGAAACACAATATACGCCTGAGAGGGGTTTAAACCAAAAGGGGGCTCCCTTTAGATTTTTAGCAATAGTTTAAAACCAAATAAGTTGGAGGGAATGGCTGTGGGCTGCTGTAAAAGGCAGATTTTTCTGCCTGAAGGACATTCCAGTGCAGGGGTCCAGCTATAATTTCAAGTCAGTCAAGTTCACATTCTGCATCCAGAAGCGCATCAAAGGGAAGAAACTCGGGCTCTTAAATAGACCTCTTCCTATAAATTGTTATTTCCCCTAAGAGTGTTACTAGTCTTCACAAATTGTAATTAAAGGAAAATAAACCTGATGCAAATTCTATGCTTTTTGTGTCAAACATTCCCAAAAGACTGAACTCCAGGTCGTGCTCATGTTGCACGGATGCAGGGGCTTCAGAAACAAAAATTACTCTCCTCCCTGCTTATACAGATGCAGTCAAGATCAGTACCAGCCTCATTTTCATTTATTGATTCTTTCCATTGTAGAAGCAATAAACAGCAGAAAAACTGATGGACAGCATTGTGATTAGACAAACCCTGCTCCTTTATGCATAGTGGCAACAAAATTTTGTGTGCTAGTGGTAGGTTTCTCTACTGATATACTAAAAAAAGACACACTGTTGTCTACAGTGTTGCTAAACACACCCTGGTAAATCTATTTTGTAATATATCATGCCTGTTGTTGGAACAGATCTGTCCTGTATTGTGCATTTGAATAACACCTATGCCTCTGGGAACAAGGACTACTCAATCTCTAGACTGCACTGAGCAGTTATTAAACTATAAGAATAGTTGGCTTGGGTTTTTTTAAGGAAGTGGTTACTATGAAGTCATACATTTGCTCTCTGAATAGCAATATGGAAAAGAAATTTACCTGCTTTGTTGTCCAACAAAGTGAATTACTTACAGGAGTGTGTTGTATTTGAAGAAAGGTGAACAGCGCAGGAATAAAATGACAGAACACATACTAAAGACATAGTGTTGAGATTTGGGATGAGTTAAAAGCAGAAAGGAGAATAACAAGGAGAAAGAAATTAGATGGAAAGTCCTGGTCACTGTTTGTCTGTCCTAGGTTAATACAACAGACCTCTGAAACAAACCACTAGAACAGTGGATGGCAAGCCTAGGGAACAGAAGCTGAAGGCATGCCCTGACTCAAAGGATATACTCCAGCAGCATTCAAGTAGATGGATAAGAGGGGAAAAGCAGGAAAAGAAAGTTGTAAGAACAAAGGTTGAAGCAGCTATCAGGTTATCTGATAAATAACACCGTATAGCCTCAGACTTAAATCTGGGAAGTAGAAAGATGAAGGGAAGTCATGGACATTTCTTTAAAGTATAGCAGTGAACTTATGTAATGCTTTGCATTACTAGCTTACAGGAGAATCAACACACATGTAACTGTAAGTGGAATTTAACACTGAAGAAATGCTTGTTTCTGGTTTTGTTTTTCTAGTGTCTGATTAAGGAATTTTCTGTAGTCCTTGAGCTCTGACCTAGAGGCCTTATAGCAATGTTTTTAATGCCAGCCATGAAATAGGCTGTTGTTGATGAAATCAATGAGGAATCTTGGATTTAGATTATAACACAGATGTCAGCTGAAACCCAAGAAATGCAAAGAAGCTCAAACTCTTTACCTAAGAGATAAACAATCCTATGATAGATTTTTTTTTTCCCCACTTCCCTTCACAGTCATTATGATTCCAACAATGCTCCATTCACTCCCACAAACTGTTTTACTTTAATTATTGGTTGAGGTAATTGGTATTTTCATTGGGCTCAGCATGTTCTGTGTTTTACTTAGTCCTTAGCATTATCACTAATGCACTTGGAATCCAATACTTTGTAGGTTAGCCTGGGATTTAGCTTCAGGAGAAAAGCACAGGCTTTGCCATCTTAAAGATCACACAATCCAAATGATAAGAAAGGAGAGAAACAGCATCAGGTAAAAATCTGAAGAGTTGTCATAAGCTCGCTTTAGCTCCAGTCAAACAAACCATGTTTATTTGTTTTGTTGGTATGCAGGGTAATTAGGGGAAAAGTAATTAATGGACTTCTCTGGGGCCAGTTATGCCAAAGTATGTCCATATTTTGTGCCTACTTGAAGTGTGGACTCAAATATCCAAAGAATTCACAGACAACTTTTATTTGGGCATGTGTGAAAACATATTATTTAGTCTGGTATGCATGCATGTATCTATTCTCATAACAAAATGTGGAAATTTATGGGATTTCTTAAGGCTGACTTTGTGAAAAGAGCCTTTAGGTTTTTTGATAATTCTACTTTGGCATATGTAAACCTTTCTTTACATCATAGTCTTGATAGCCTTAATTTTTATTTTTTGAACATTATTTGGACTCCAATGAACACCCAAGTCTCATCAGCAACATGCTGTCTGAAAGAAATGTTTAGGTTGTTTAGATATCTTAGAATTATTATTGTTTAAAAAGTCCCCAAAACAAAAAGATAGCTATATTAGTGACTTCAAATATTGTCAGGAAGAGTAAAACAGCAAGAACCTTCAGTCTGCTCTCACTGTCTCCCATGCTAGAGGTAAAAATTGTGTCATTTTTGACAACACTTTTATCAACACTTCAGGAAGGATTATCAGGCTTCAGGAACCTCTTACCCTTCAGGTAAGTATCCTCTGCAGAAGGAAGACCTCAACCAGTCAGTTGGCTCCTGTCAATAGAAGATTAACTAGTGGCAGATAGTTTTCAAAGGAAACTGTAAACTTAAATGTGATTTAAAATAATTGTTTTCTCCTTTTGTTTTCTTTTTTTTTTTTCTCCCAAGAACACTGGACATAAAACACTTCCTGACATACTCTTCCCTGTTGGAAGAGAACACTGCAACTTTCCATGGAAATCTGTGCAGTGGTACCAGTCACACAATAGATGATCTCTTACAGCATTCATTTGCTCATTTTTATTGTGAGTGGAGTAACCCATTTGCTTCCACTGAGGAGTAACAGTGTGATTGCTACAGCACTGCCAACTTGGTCCTGAAGAAACGTGTTCCTTCCACTTTGCATGTTGTAGAGCAGTCACCTCCCAGGCCTAGCCATGGATGTGTGGAAAAAGTTTCTCAATAGTATTTAAAATTAAGTTCTCATGGGCACTAAGGCCATTTTTCACTACACAGATGTAGGAAAGTGTCACGATGAGTGATATTTTAAAGTTCCTTTATAATGCTAGAAGTAGCCATAGCATGAATGAGAGGTATTCCCCAAGGGTATGGATGAAACATCAAACACTTAGAGAGATCTGGCTTGGATCCAGGAGAGGAGCTGATTTTAAAAGGATCACAAAGGTAGTTTTTATGTGTCAGTAGGACATACGTAGGATTCTTTGCCAGCAGAAATCCAAAGACTTGCTGTCAATCCTATGCAGAAGAAAAGAAAAAGAAAAAA
>WAAE01026597.1:0-20938 GCA_013400495.1 Nicator chloris
TATATAATTATATATTCTGCTAGTATCTCACTTTCAGAATTGAATACTTTTCAGTCCCCAGGAACACCAAAAACATTTTTCTGTAATTTTTAAAGTCACTTTTAATGTGAAAAGCCTTTCAAAATCTGAAGCGTATTCAGCTGCCTGATGTGCCAGATAGAGACCAGAAGTAATCTTTTGTTCTTGATTTTTTTTGAAATAAACTGCATGAATTCAGAGAGGCAGCAGACATGCACATAAAACCAGAGCACTGTGTTTATGAAATGGTTGCTGTTCACCCTCCTGATAATTTACTGTTATTATCTCTATTTGCCAGGATATGTTTGCCATTTTGAGATAAATCTTGCTTTCAGTTTTCTGACAGGAATAAATACCTCCCTTTTACTATCTTAATTTCTAAGGCTTTCAATAGATTTTCAACACTTTTAGACTGTATCATCTGAATTTTTCACTTATATGAGGGGAGCAGCTATTTGCATCATAACTCTGTCTTGTCATTATCTTATCACTCAAGAATGTGATTGCTCCAATTTTTCTGTGTGTGTGTGTGTAAACTATTAATATTTTTGAGACTTACTGTATTCTAGGATTCTGGCAGCAGACAAAACTCACTGTTTTGCCTTGCTTTAACATTTGTGAAATCACAAACTTTGTTAAAAATGGCAAAATCCCGGACTGTTAGGATATCAGCTACTTTATGAAAGAGATAAGAAATGGCATCTAAGTCTGGCACAGTCCATTTATTTGGGGAGTAATGCTAAGCTTGTGTGGAGAATATCCAGAAAAAGATTTCTTTTACATCTCCCCAGCAGCTTGCTACTTTCTCATCTGAGTCACCACCAAGCTATAGAAGACCCTTCGTAGAGCAACAGACAATAAGGACAGAAGATTCTACGTAAAACAGAAGAGCAAGGAGCAGCAATGAGGGTGAAGCATACAAGACATGCTGCTGATTCTAACCATGCAGGGTGACTGGCACCAAGCGGGGCAGGTGTGTGTGACCAGCAGGGCTCCTGAGAGACCTTTCCGGCTAACAAAAGACTTACCTCCCTTCTCAACTAGTGATACCTGCTCTCTACTACAACCCCTCAGTTGCTACTGCTCCACTCAGAGGAGCTGCCCAATCTACATAAGCTTACTCAACATCACTTGCTGGCAGCATCCCACAACGATGGGACTCTAGACAACTCCAGAGAGATTAGTTTTCTCTGTTCCTAATTCATGCAACAGACAGTGACCAAGACATGGTGCAATGGATTCACATCACTACAGTGACAGGAACACTAAAATGATTTAATGGCTGGAAAAGTACCTAACTGGTTGCAAAATGCATCTATTTGATATCAGTAGTTCTTAAACATGTGTTTTAAATTAGGCGCTTTCGAGACTGAGGTGCTTTTGAGTCACAGTACAAGTCAAACAGCCTTAAAAGAAACAGTTGAAAGGCTTATAAATCAGTGTTTAACCATAAGAATTTTCATTTAATTTAGATGAGGGTTTGAATCAAAACCTCAGAATCAAAATTTGCATATCTTTAAACTTAATCCCTTTTTATTTGGATTTCAGTGGCCTTCTGACTGTATCATTTATGAGCCTGCCCTCAAAAAAGTTGTGTTGGGTAAATTGCAGTGAGGTATTTATTTTTAAAAATCTAAAGATGATTAAAATAATATTGTTTTAAAGTATAATCAAGTACTCCTAAGGAAATATCAATTGTGCCTGTCTGTATTTTGGGTATGCAACTTGGAATGCAAAAATTGCCATAACGTCATGTCATGGTGTAGTATGAAATAACATGGAGGAGATAGTAAAAGTTTCACACAAGAGACTTTTCTGTAGCAAAGTGGGAGCTTATTGGAATTTCCCATCAGAAAGAATAGTCTTTCTGTAGATATTTCTGTCAGGAGAGCCCACGTGACCTACTGCATGTGTAAATTTTCGTGCCTGCCACAGGTATTTCAAAATTCTGTGCCAGTAATCCCATTTCTGCATTGAGTCAGCTTTCCCATGCCCATGAAATAATGATAATAAATATATAAATATATAATTACTTCCATAAATATTTAATTTTAAAATTTCATCCTACTTGGCATATGCACTGTTTCTCAATAAGCTTAACCATATAGGAAAGATATTCATCTGTGCTATTCCATTACTTAGCTCATTTGGGGTAGGAATAGAGTCTGACACGGATGCTAAATTTCTTAGAGGGTTCAGTTTCCATTAATTTTAATTCCTAAACTATCTAGCAGATTGAATTGTAAAATTTCAGAAATACATTTGGCTCTCAAAAGAGAATTAATACTGTAAGGTGAGGTTATGTTGTATGTCTGATACACAAAGGAGAGAATCTCTGTTTTAAACAAAAAATTATTATACTGCTATAAATCTGTATTACCTTTCAATGGATTCATGGTTTTACTTCCACAATTACCTGAAGCTGATTGTAAATAGGCAAGAACTGAAAATCCAGCTCCCTCTGCCAGACAAGTCACAGCCATCTTCCTTTGGACTTTATGATCTACACACAGGAAATCTCACTTTATTTTGCCTTCTTTTTTTTACTTTGTACTCTTACTTGCCCTTTGTAGCCACACTGTCTAATTCCACAGGAATTCTGCACTCCCCACAAGTCTGGGTGTAGGATTGCTACTTGCCACCACCTCATCCTCTTCACTGCAAGGCACCATGACAGGCATACATCTCTACAAGAAAGATTGTTGGGAGTAAAGATTTAATTTTTTTCTGAAACTCAGACCAAGAATAAAATATTACATAGAATCATAGGACCATAGAATGACTGAGGTTGGAAAGAACCTTAAAGATTATCTGGTTCCAACACCCTTCCAGAGGGCAGCAACATCTTCCACTAGATCTGGTTGCTCAAAGCCCCTTCCAATCTGGCCTTGAACCCTTCTATGGATGGAGCATCCACAACTTCTCTGGGCAACCTGTTCCAGTGCCTCATCACCCTGATAATAAAGGATTTCTTCCTAATATCTAATCTAAACCTGCCCTCTTTCAGTTTAAAGCCATTCTCCTTCGTCCTATCCTAACTCGCCCTTGAAGAAAGATCTTCTCCATCTCTCTTGTAGGTCTCCCCTCTCCTGATGTGATAAATCTTCCCTTTTCAGCCTGCAAGGCAGTGGGGTGGTTCTGAAAGGGCACGTCAGGCTTTTGGGGAACCCTTTGCCACTCGTAGGTTCTTGCTGTTGCAATCTTCCATTCTTCTGTGTTAGTGGCCCCCTCCCTCCCTTCTNTGGGAGTTTGGAGGAAGATCTGGTGTTGCTTGTTAAACTAATCTGCAATAATTCATATTTGTCTCATTAGAGAAAGGGTGTAAAATCCCCTAAACTAGCAAGAAATTTGTTAATGATGTAATTGTCATCAAGATCTGGTCCACAACATACAGCGAATGCTTCACAAAATAATGAAACAACATGGGCAACATCGGACCTTTTGTGCAATGAATCATAATGGTATTGATCACTGCAGTAATTTACCATACTTGCCTTGCTCCTGGCATTTGCTCATTGATGGATTCTGTTGGCAAAAATAAAATACTGATTACTTGTTAACATGGAAATTTGCAGAAAATCTAATTGGTATAAAACACAGCACATTCTTGTGTTCAAAGCCATGCAAAACAGAAAGACCACAAATAGAATAAAGTCATTTGTTTCGTGGATATCCAGGAGAGGAAGTATCCCTGCTGTTTACTTATAGTAATTTGAAAAATATAAGTTACTAATGATAGAAACAAACTGCAAAATAACTAAGAAGCGAGAAAAAAGCACAGCTCCTTATATAAAAAACATACAGGTAATGATTTACTTACTGTGAAATGATTTTAAAATGTCCGTATTTCTTCTCTTTTCTATCTCCTGACAGTTACCTTCATAAGGACTTTTCACATGGACTTAAATTTCAGGTTTGATGGATCCAAAACTCTTTTAAGTGCTAATAGTTTTCTTTGAACTTCAAAGATAGTATGTGTACAGGGGGATATTGTATGAATTTATAAAGAAGAGAAAAGCAAGACCTAAAATATATCAAAAACATAAGCCAATAAACCATGGACTAGGTTTTCAAGAAGCGGTTACCTGAAAAAATTAAGAAATTATATAATTGCTTTGTCTATTTTATAATAAAACAATTCCATCTTCCAGAATTTTAGGACCTAATACAACAGAAATACAGGGCTGTTATTAGCAGAGAATACAGTGACTGCAGCAGTCACTGTGCTATTGTCCCTATGACATAAAAAAGGATCTTTGACAGGTGTGTCTATTCAAGAAGCATGTTCTTGTTCCTTTTTCAGCAGAATGGTAAATTGTTATCATTTTGAATCCTGGAAAGAATTACTACCTAAACTATTTGTAGCCATAACCTTGTTGTAGAGCTATGCACTTTAGGAAAACAAAATCTTGTCATGGTTTGCCTCCATTTCCTTTGAGTACTGCATTATGTTGAGAATAGTATGGCTTAGGAGCAACTTAATCTGTTGCTCCTTTAACAGACTTTGATAAAAACAGGGTTTCTTAATATTTAATGTACACTTAGTTTCTTGCTACAATTTTCATTATGTAAATTTACATGTCTTATGCACTGTTTGTATATTTTCTGCTCTTTTGATTCAGCTTCTTCTCAGTTACTTGTGTTTTGGGATTCTGATCTTGCCTGTGGTTCTGCAGCTTTTATTTTGTAGGGCAGAAACAACCATTACTGGGAGAAAAGACTGGTAGTTTTCCACACATTGAACTTACAAAGGAAAAGGATTTTAAAAACCCCCCAAAACAACCAATCAACCCTCAACCAAAAAAACCCTGAATGCTTGTAAAAGGTGGATTAGGAGTTCATGAACACTATCCAATGTAACTGTTGGCTAAGTACTGACGACATGACTGAGAAGTTCATTGACACGTTCTTACAGTGCATCCAGGCAGTTGCAATAGTTAACATTGTGCTAAAAATAAACCCTCAGACTTTGCTGTAACAGTGCTGATATAATTTCCTAAGACAGCTCTGGCATTCTGTATGGGGTAAGTGCAGGCATATTCTTGAACTCCAGTCACAGCCTAGTAGGAAAGCCTACCAGAGAGTACTTTCTTGGTTTTCTTCTTTCTGCTTTTCTGAGATGAGCAAGAAATCTGTAGCCTGATTCTGTTGTGCCTTCTAAGTTTGCCTTCCTCTTTACTTTTTAATTGCCTCTTGTAACTCTTGCCTTTTATGATACTGTCTACCTTCTCATCTTTGAGAAGCAGTGAGAAAGGAAGGCAAAGTCTTTTATCCAAAGTGGCAGGCTGTTAACTCATCCTTTCTGCAGTGAGAGAGGTTGTTTGCTCTAAGAGTTTCTGCAGTGCTCATGCTGTGCCCCTAAGGTGTGGGTGTATCCCCAGCTCATCTTCCCCTTCCCTTCTCACAGCCTTGCTCACACATGGTGCTCCCCTGGTGCACTGCCATACAGACAGGTGGGAAATGCCTTGAGGGAAGTGTTCCCCTCTGTCTTGCTGTATGAAATGCACAGGACATTTCTGGATGCTTTTTGTAAGCAACAAGAATTATTGTTTGTGTATAACTTTAGGACACAGACTATGATCATTTACAATCCAAGTTCTGTACATTCATTATCTGTCTGATAGATGAACAGGATTTCCACGGGAATCTATCAAACCATGAAGATTTGGTCTTATTCTTAATAAAATAAGGCTTTCTACTGGCCTCAAATGGTGCATGATCAGGCAGTACAGCCTTAAACATTTTCTAGCACTGTATTTGAGCTGAGTGAAATACTTAGATTTATGGAACTCAGTAAACAAATACTCTATAAAAACAAAAAGCACAAGGGCTCAGTCCTGCAAGGATTTGATAGGTCCTGTGGTTTTGATCTAACAAAGCACAGAAGTATGTATTTAGCTTTAAGATATTTATGCCCCAGGGTATTCCTGTGCACTTTGAGTTAAATACCTGTTTAAGTGCTTTACTGGCCAGAGCATTTTCAGCATCTTTCAAGGCTGAGTTCTTATGTAAGGCTGCCCTCTGAGATCTCAAAGCATTTCACAAAACACACTAAAGACAATTCTTCAAAATAATAAGGTGAAATACTGTCATAGGACAGAATATTGTATTATTCCCCTGAGTAGGTACAAGATTCCCACCCATAACTACCTCTCCTAGCTTTCTAAATCTGTGATACAATAACATTATCTACTTTTGGTCCATTTACTGAAAAATACCCTTCTCCAGTAAACACTGAAATGAACGAGTCATGTAAGAAAGGCAGGTTTTAAAGTAATCTACAGTGATGAAAGTCCCTAGCTCCAGGGGTTTGGGCTTGTGTTTTGCTTCTCATGAGAGGATGCAGAGGGATGGGGTTTATTTCTTTAGCTGGGAAGAATTGACAAGAGTAATAAGATAAATTAAAGACCATTTTTTTATTAGAGAGGCAGTAAAGTGCCTTAAGAGAAATGGCAAGGAACTGAAGAAAATGTCCTCAGGTGCATCAGGCAGAGCATCACCACCAGGTCAAGGGAGGGGATTCTGCCACTCCGGTCTGCCGTGGTGTGGCCTCGCAGTAATATGTGTTAATACTGCACGTAAATCTCACTCTAGATAAGCATGTTATAACATCAAAAGACCCTATCTAATTTCTTTGTGCAAGCAGTTCAAACAGATGCAGAGAGGTAAAAAGTATTTTAAAAAATTCTGCAGCGCATATGTCCAAGAAAGAAAAGGAAAAAAAGATTATCATTTCTCCCCCTTTCCTAGAAGGCATTCCTCCACCCTACTGGACTAATTGTTGGCTTGAAAAGCTCAGTTCACCTCAGGAGGTACCACACAGGCCTTCAGTCAGGTCTGGCCATGCTACCTTCTCCCAGCTCTGTCCTCTTCCAGCTGCAGAAGAAAAGGGGATGTTGTGGAGAAGGTCCATGCTCCAGCCTCTAGGAAAACCTTGGGAGATCTGCTTGTGGTATCCAGTCACTCAGCCTCTTTCCTTTAATATCTTTGTCCATCCAATTTTTTTTTTTCAAAGAAGATAAAACACTGACAAAGGATTAGAAGGTGTAAAAACAGGAAGAGAATCAATTCTTAAAAAGTGTTCACATATGAAAAAAAGTCTTTCAACCTTCACAGGTTTGTGATAGGGAATAACATTAACCCAAAATAGAAAGTATGGTGAACCGCATTCTTCTCTTTAGCCAGTAATAGTAGAGTTCTGTAATGGCAATCACACATTTGTTTCTCATGGTGGGAGAGGTATTTTCTTTTTGCCTATGTTGTATTATCATTAGAAACAGAATCATTTTGGCTCAGCTAAAGCAGCACCTTCACAAAATAAAAGATCTCAAATTTCAGGCTGAACAATGAATACTAGAAAAGTTGAAGGTACCTAGTAGGATCCCACCAGAAGGAAAAAGTCTGAGAAGGCTTAAATACCAATTTCTTAATAATATTTATAAAAATTAGCACCTAGGACACAGAACTTAAACTTCTGAGTTGTCACCTCCAAATGACACCAAGGCAGTCACTTGACCTCTGATACATGTGACACGATTTTCCATCCTGACCCAAACTGTAAGAACTGTGATAGAAGAATCTTGCCTTGTTTAGTTCAGCCAGACTTTGAAATCACTGTGGATTCTCAAGGCCACCTAATTTTCCCTAGTTCTTCTGTTCCCTTGCCTCAGGACTCTGTGTAGCCTCAGGACAGAGAAGAGGGGGAGAAGTCTTCACCCTTCATTCATGTGGCCCTCATCTGAACTCACTTCCCAGAGCTGGATGTGAAGGGGCAGACTGAGGATAGGAAAGGCAGCAATGGAGCATCATTGCCTCTGTTTGCCTCCAGCCTCCCTGATCCTGCCTCTGGAACATTCCAGTATTCAAAGGTAGAACAGCTCTGCAAATACACCATTCTGGCTATTACAAGGGCTCTTCATCAACAGTGGGGAAACCTGTCAAAGGTGTGTCAGGCAGGTACAGAAGGTTACTCAGCTGGAGAGGTTGGCACCACGGTCTATAAAAAAATACAAATAAATGGGTTCAAGTAGCTCAGAAAATAATTGAGTAAAGGAATTTTTTTGTATAGATTGCAGTAATAAGGGAAGATTGTGGCTGATCTCCATGTCTACCAAAGCTAGAAGAAAAAACAATTGGCTTAATTTTCAGAAATGGAGGTATCAGGCAGATATGATAGAAAACCTTCTTTTTTAAAGGCTAACATAGAAGAAAGTGCTAAAAGGCTTTAACAGGCTTTAAGAAAGACAGTAAAATCCCCAGCCATGGATGGCAGTGATTCAGCCAAGTATCTCTCAGAAGAGGTGTAATCTTACTTGATTACTGGAGCATATAAAAGATTCATTTTAGGTCCCTTTCACTACACATTTCTGTGATTTTTATGATTTGACAAAGCAATGGTAATTAAAACACTAGCTTTTTGCTATGATCTGCCAGATGGATCTAGTGGTAAATCACATTCCCTTTGGCATTCTTTTCTCAGCAATACAGAATTGAAATGAGAGCTGACCTAGTTTACATATTCAGCATGAAAATGCTTTTGCCTATTTAAAAGGTGACTCTATTTCTAATAATGTGCTATTTAATTCTGCCAACATAATTCCAATGGCTCAGTTTAAACAAGGAGGATATTTTTATTAGCATTTTTAACAACTCTGACCTTAATTTCCAAAGCCAGAGCACTTTCACAGTACCTCTGGCACTAGTAGAATGAGGTCTTAGCTAATACAAAAGACTACAAGCACATGTTCCTGTTTTACAGTGATTGCTGCAGTTTCTCTCCTCCCTCTCTCTTTCTTCTTGCCATCCCCAGTCACTCATCTCTGCCATGAGAGATTCACATCTCCTTGACTGCTGGGTGCTTTATAACCATATTTTGTTTGTTAAAACTTTATAACCATGGATTAAGGTTTACCTTCACATTTCCCTGGGTGGACATTTATACACAAGGTGCCCACACGTAGTGCTGTGGGTCACGTGCAAAGTGCCAGCTGGTGAAGTGGGCTGTGTGGTGGCCTTCCCTTCTGCATTTAAACTTAGGTACCTTTCAGAAAACAATTTTATTACTTGTCACTTATTTTATGAGCATGTCATTTTCCTCCAGCACAACACCACTTTGGATGTAAGACAACTTCACGCTTGGAAATGAGTCGATTTTTCTTTCAGGATTCTTGAAATGTAGAGATCATGCTAAAGGCATTGTGGACAGCTTGATAGAATGTCTAGTTGGACATTATAGCCACAAAATGTGCTATATTTTGATGTCTCTGATAAATCACAGTGTACTCCTCTTTTCTCTCCCTCTTTTATGAGAATACTGGTTGAAGAATGCAGCTTTGGGATTTGAAGGTGAACTGCAATGAACGGAACTGAGAGTCATCCCTAAGTAAATGAGCCAACTGAGGAAGAAAAGAACAGTTTAGAACGTATTTTTATGGAAAAGGTATGAAAACTTCTTGACCACACACATTCACACTGGCTCTAAAAATACTATAATTTCAAACATGAATTTGTATATTGTCTTTAAGTATCTCCTGTTTTATAGTAAGCCAGTTAGATTCCTCTAACATGCTTTTCATTATTTCTCCTAACAGGTTTCAAAATCTCCTTCCCAGTATTTTTTACCATATGTTAGGGGAGAAAGACTAAATAAAACTTAACTAAGATGGCAATTACATTGATTCATGTTTCTCAGTCTCTGAAGTTTGGCTTTGGAGTCACAGAACCACACAGTCACCCACATGTCTACAATCATTAAAGAACTCAAAACATATGTGTTGGTATTTCTAGTGCAATTGACACATTCAAGTAACAGGAATTTCCAGAAAATTCTGGAATTACAGCCAGGAATTCAGTCTGAGGCACTGTGAGGAAAAACCCAGGGTGGAGGCTTGAGCTAAGCCTGGTGCCTCCAGGAGCACTGGAGGCTTCTTGCATTCTGCTCCCACACAAGCTCCATGAGATCTGACACATAAATAGGCTTGCAGGAAACAGGTACTGATTGCAGGAACTTGGAGGCCATCTACTATTGAAGCAGAAATTTTTAAGTAGATGGTTCCCTGTTCCTGCTGCATGGCCCCCAGTCCTGCAGAGGAAACTGGATTTGATTGTGCTTTTCTTTAGGAAAGGCAATATATTCTTCTTCGAGAAACTCAGTGTACTTTCAGCTTTTAAATGATTCAGTGTGTTATTAAAGTTCTGTGTTATTTTTCCTATAGGCCAGCTAGCTCTTGAACAGAGTGAGTGAACCTCTTCATCAAACAAAAGCAGGAGAGCAGAAGGAAGTACAGCTGGCAGCTGCACCACCGCAAGTGTTTAAACACAAAAAAACCCACAGTGGCCTAGCATTTCTTTTTAAACAAAGTGTGTGGTTTTTTGGGGTTTTTTTTTGTCTAACAGCAGAAGGCAGATTTTGTTCCACCAAGGAGCAAGAGTGGGGCAAGAAGTAAAATAGAGATACTAGAAAAGCAGGGAGTTCGTTCATCTCCAGACTTTCCCATCATAAGTAAATACATTTCGGGGTTTCACTTTTGTTTGCCAAAGGTAATCTTTTTCCTTTTCTGTTATTATTTTATCATCCTATTTACTGCAAGAAGTATGACCCACAGAGTCTATACTGAAAACAATTGCATGTGTATGTTGTCCTACTGCACCACGAGAAAGCTCCCATAAAAGCGCTGCAAGTCATTGTACTGGCAAACACCTTTGAGTAATTTCTGAAGGACAAAAAATACTCTTAATGTTGCATCACTTTGGCAGCCTTTCTTTGTCTATTTGGGTTGTTATTTGGAAGTTTTTGAGACCATCTTTTAACCAATTTAATGTATTTTGAGATGTGCAATGAGGAATTTCTTTGTAAAAGCTGACTGAGTTCAGACATAAAAAGGAAATGAATAGCCTTGTTGACTTTAATGAGTATGATGTGGCATCCTTAAGGCAACAAGGACAGCACTCAAAAGCGACACCAGACTTTTAGCAGTTAATCAAATTACTACACTAGTTCAGAATGGAGGAGAACGAAATCATGAAACTTTGAGATTTTTAATGCAGGCAGAAACTGCAATATTTCCTTTACATGAACACACATGAAGATACAAAGAGATTTAGGCTGGCAAATTGACCCATCCAAAGGAATTTAGGTGTCCATCAATTGTCAATTTTTAACTGCCATCAAATCCAGTCTTAAATGTCGTGTTTAATGATTTGCTTGCTAGGTTAATATTTTTCAAACCTGTGCAGTTAGGAAAACAAAATGATACATGAATAGAGAAAGTGTTTTCCTGGAAGGAATGACAAGCAGAGGATTTTTGAAATAGTGATTTTAATTACCATTTTTCTGAAGTTGAGCAACTTTGAAAACAGCAAAAGACACGCTGGGAGCTAGGGTAATTGTGACAGCTTTTCCTGCAAAACCACCTAAAACCCCCCTGCTGATAACCTTTTCACTGGAACACACATCTTGCTTCTGTTGAAACAGAGCAGCTACAAATTACCTCCTGGACTCATTTCATAGGCTGTAAAGAAAAAAACCAACAGAAGGACCTGAGGATAATTTACATGTGAGGGGTTCAGGGCTGAGCTTTATTAGCTAAGTTCCTAAAAGTCAGACCAAAGGTCTGACACAGGATATTCCTGATGAACTGCCCAACTTTACAGACTTGGCTCTTAGGTCCTCCAAAGACCTGAAAGATCTTGTCTATGAATTTACTTATTTTCAAGTCAGACACACAGTCTCAAGGTACTTAATGTCAGAACAAACAACTACTGCTTACATTTCATAAAGTGTAACTCAGTTGGTACTGAGAAAAGGGAACACAAAAACAAAAGTATTATTACAAGAACGTAATGTGCAATGAACCCACTTACCCAGTCAGCAACTGCCCACCCTTCAAGTGCGGCGCCCGCCTTCTCACTTCCCTGTCTCCTTGGTGTCTCACACATTGCTTCATTCCTCCTTCACAGGGAATTTCGGTCACATCTCCTCTTGAACCTTCTCTTTCTCATCTTAATGCTTGAGGAGTGGACTTTGCTCGGTGGAGCACTCTCTATTTGGGTAGAGCGGTGGATTTTTTTGCTAGGTTTGGGTAGAAGGAACACAAATCTTGAAGCACAGGTGGTTTGAGTGCTCATTTGAAAGCAAATGAATCAATTTTTTTGCTTTTGGGATTGTTTATGTACTTTATCCAATGCCTCTTGTAGCACAAAATTATGAGGACTATGATGACAACACCACTGCTAGTCCCAAGCATTAGATACATGTCCCTGATAGTTCTCTCTCCTTCCTTTCCTTTCAGTGTCAAGTAGACTTTGATTTTCTACATGCAGAGAAGCAAAACTTACTATCATGCATCTGAAATAAGGTACCCATACACTAGAAGGCTCAGGAGTTGAAATATTCTCTTCTCCGCATATCTTTTTAGAAGCTTTGTGCTAATCAAATTGATTTTGAGTTCTAATTAGTGAGCTCAATGTATTAAAAGCTGTGAATTGTCATCTGAAGGAGTCCAAATTTCCATAAAACTCATATAAAGCATTAATTATAGATGCATCTCACTCTGAAAGGACATGACTTATATATTAAGTCCTGTACTATATAATTTCTGGCATAAGTATTAAAGCATTATCATTTAAGGCCCTCATAAATTTGTGCTTCCTTGAAAAGAACCAGAAAAATTTCCTCAACAAATACCTAAGACCAGTACCAATTCTTGTATTCTGTGAAGTTTGTATAATCAACACATGCCAACATCCTTCTTTTGGGATATAAATAAAATATATCAGCCAGACTTCTGAGTAGGTATGTAGGTAGAAGAATTTGAAATCTAAAAGCAAAACAATAAAACCCTTACCTGAGTAAACTACAAAATTTGTCTTGCTTACCTGTCTTTTTAATTTGGTAATTAGGTTCATCTATTTATTAAATTTTAATTGCTAGCTCAGTTTTCTTCTTGCAGTGTTTCATCTTTCATTCATCTTTTGCAGGAATCTATTCATTTTCTCACTCTCATTATTAAAATTCCAGAAAAGCTACGTGAACCCAGCTTATGCTGCTGCAGTCAAATCTCCAAATGAATCATAAACTCCAAAGATGGGGGTAACCTCTAACTAAAAAAATCCTGCCCACCAGGGGCTGCTATCAAAGAAAATTCATGTTCCCAAGAGTTTCTTTCTAATTCTTAATCTACTAAACTACTCTCATTACCACAGAATTTAAAATACTTTATATCAATGCTTTATTTTAATTTTGAAGTGTCTGGTGTCTTTGTGAGCTACACAGTTTCTCAGCAATTTGGGCTGTTTCCAGAGGAAGATATTTTTAAAACATTTAAATGCGTTAAATTTGTGGACAATTACATTTTAAATCTAAGCATATGGTTCTATTGTGTTAAATCCTTCCATAATTCTTTGAATATCTCTTATCTTTCAGTTAATGTCACGCTTTCACTTATTACCATGTTCCATAAAAATATTCCCCCATGTGGCATTCTGAATGTATTTTATTTCCTGCTGTAACCCACAAAATCTATAAATAATTTTTCATGTATCTTCTTACTTCAACAAATGTCAGCAATAATGCATGCAGAGAGGGTTTTCTTTTAATAATCACTCTGTTTTTAATTTTCATCACATGCCTTCTTGGCAGTAAACCAAATAGCTTACACAAGATTTGGAAAAGCGTTACTGTGGTTCATATTGCATGTTTTTAACCTGAACACAGCAATTGTAAGGAAAAAAAGAGCAACTTTTTGTCAAAGCAATTCAGTCAAAGGATATAAGCTTATTTTCCCGTGTGCAGTGCTATTTTCCTTATATTTGTGTTGAAATTCGCTGTAACTGATGTTAGCTCAGTAGTTTTTGATTTTCTGTAAGTAGTGCAGCACTGGGTTCATCCTATTCTCTGATTCTTTGTGGATTTCTTCTGACTTCTTGCATGCCTTTCGCCCAGAATAACACACAAAAAAGGCACAGACCTTGATCTCCAGAGCACAGACACCTTACAGTGACTTCTGATGGGAACAGTCCTGCCTACCTCTGCCTGTTCCTGGTTTCATGTTCCCACCACCTCTCTTGCATCTCTGGTGCCTGGCAGGTGAGCAGCGAGCTCATGGAAGAAACGAAGCCAGCAGAAAGCTACTCTTGCAGAGAGCAGCTGTCCTGTGCCAGGGCTGGATGGCACAGGGGATGTGGCTGTGCCCCCAGAGAAGGGGGGCCAGGCCAGTTTGTCTGGCAACAGTTCACCAGGAGGTCACTTTGGCCTTAAGGAAAACCTTCACCTTCCCTTTGCAGCCTGGTGACACAGCATCCAATTAAAAAATTCCACATCTACTGGGTGCCTCTGAGTATTTCAAATTAATTAACAGTTTTGCTCCCTACCTCCAGGTCTCTTGGCAAAACGGGCTAACAGAATGATTTTGAACATAAGGGCCTGTGTCACCTGCAACATCAGATGCAACACCAGACTTGTCATGTGCTGCATGGCCAGGCACAGGAAAACAGCCTTAGCAGGACTTGTGCAAGGCAGCAGCTCTGCAACCCTACTGGGGAGGGCGAGGAGAGGCTGACAACAGACACGTGAATCATTCACCACAAAAAGCTTTCATTCCTCCTTGCAGGCTAGGTGACAGCTATAATTTCTCCAGCTCTATTTTCCTGCAATTCTGATGAATTTTTATGGATATGGCTGTCACAAACATTGTTGCAAAGTCTGTATTTAATATTGAAAATCCAGGTTGGGAGCATCACAGAGCCTTTGTACATCTGCCTCTCTTTTTAAGGGCATTTTGTGCTTTTTCAGACACACAGATGCATTAAAGACAAACAATTAAAAGGCCGGTGTTCAAATTTAGTTTGACTGGATTAATTAACCAGAAGTTTAAAAGGAGCTTGCTGGGATTTGTGTTTCACTCCCAACAACAAGCTGTCTCCTCCAGCTGATGCCCCATCCAGTAGAAGACAAACAGCTCTGGCTGCCCACATCCCTCTGCCCTGGCTGGCCTGAAAGCCTCAGCCCCAGGGAGAGGAAGGAAGGAGGGAAGGAGGGAAGGAGGGAAGGAAGGAAGGAAGGAAGGAAGCAAGGAAGGAAGGAAGGAAGGAAGGAAGGAAGGAAGGAAGGAAGGAAGGAAGGAAGGAAGGAACACGTCTCCAGCATTATTCCTGAAACAGGGATACACTGAAACGCAACTTCAAACACTGATGGTGATCTTTGGAATTGCAGGAGTTGTAGTCACAGGGCCCATTGCACATGGAAATTCTAATTAAGGGGTCAAGCAGCAGTTCAGGCTGGGATATTTGTATTAAGATAAAATGCAGCATTTAAATCAGCAACAATCTCATCAGAGGCTCTGGTGTTCTATGACAATGTGATCACGTCTCTCACTGCTTGCTTGGATATACCAAAAATGAACATGCATCTTGACCAAGCAACAAACTCACTTTTATAACCTATTGCTTTCATTTGCATCTGAAGGCAAAACCAGTTTGTTTTTCTTCTTATTATTTTCATTAAACACCTGGTTTGAAACTGAGATTTCAAAAGACAAAGACAAAATCAATCAAAGAAGTTACCTACTTCAGCTTTCAGGGAGTCAGGGGGTTTACTTGTTCCCTTGCCTGCTGTTACAAAGGCTTCCTCTAGGATTTTGCATTAGAAATAGAAATAGTTGCTTGGTAATCTGTCCTTCTGTGGCTGGTAGGAAGTACTTTGAGTGTATTCTCAACATCTCAGAAAAAAAAAGTGTTCCCCACATAAAGCTCCTGAAAACGATGAATGAAAATTAATTTTTTTTCCTCAGAAAGCACCCATACATGTAGCATTTTCAGCACAGTTTTATTCTATTTTCCCATTTACTTAAAGCAGTGCTATATTTTGTGTTTCAAACAGTATATACTATATAAATGCAGTTACAGCTGAATAGAGCAAACAAACAATTTCTTAAGGGGAAATTACTCAGGCTATAGTGAAGTAAGAAAACATAAGAGAGCAAGACACTCTTCCCTGCACATAGAAAGAATTATTAAAATGGTAAACCCAGACACTGAAGACAATATAATGTCACAGAATGCCTCAGGCCAGTCTTGGACTATCTGAGCAAGAAAAGTACCTGATGACAGCACTCTGGAATGTCTTTTGCAAGGAGTGCTGACCTGACAGTGCCCTCATTAACTCGAAAAACTCCAGTGTATGAATGTTAAGAGATAAGATTTTAACTACAGGTGAAACATGTTTTCTTCTGAGAGGTTAGAGTTGTCTGGGAAAAAAATCATGAGGCACTGCCTGCAAGTCTGCTGGCCTGTTGAAAGTGTTGGAGGGAGTGAAGTTGAATTAATGTGTAGCTGATACAAATTTGAGAACAAAAGTCACCAGCTGCAAAGCAACATTTTGGATATTTTCTCTTTCAAACCTTGAACCTGTTCAAGTCACATCTGATGAACACCATAAATAATATCACGTAAGAAAACACAATGACAAAACAGAGTAAAGGGTCAACA
Source organism: Nicator chloris (assembly GCA_013400495.1). NCBI lineage: Eukaryota > Metazoa > Chordata > Aves > Passeriformes > Pycnonotidae > Nicator > Nicator chloris. The sequence goes on from WAAE01026597.1 coordinate 16,504, forward strand.
AGGAGACCAAAATTAACTGTCTCTGGTAACCTTGAAACCCTGTACAAGAAAATATCCTGTCCACATCCACACTATGGTGGGCTCTACATTCCTGCTTGTATCACAGATGCTTTTCTTGTTTGGAGCTGTTTGACAGTTGGCAATGAAAGGAACATCTGTTTTCTGTTTCTAAAAGATTGAAGCAGGGATAGAAACAAATTTCTCCCTGTGACAGTTCAGTCACTTTCCTGATGCCAGTTTTAATCAGGCAACAAACAGAATTAGAAACATATAGCTCTTCTTCATAGCCTGATGAGAAACAGCAGTGGCCCCAATCCAGCAACCTTAAAAAAACGCTAGATGGATGGCAAAATGTTAGGGGATTGACTGAAAGTTATTAGTTTCCATTTTAATTTTTTAAAAAATCTCATATTGGAGGTTTATTTCCTCAAAAGGGATCTCATGTTTGCTTGATGAATTCAGTATGAAATGTTCACAGCCTGAGCTGAGCCTTTAGTTCGTCCCATTGTCACATCTGCTTTTCCAGTTCAGGACATTGCAGATGAAGATCTCGGTACAGCTAAAGATCTTCTGAATGTCTTTGTTATCCTCGTTTTTTGGGAAAAAAAGCATTTTATTAAGAGAGGGATATATATATATAAGACTGTAATAGCATGGACCAGAAAAAGACTAACTTTCCACAATAATAATTAGGACAAAGGGGTAATGATTTCTCTTTGAGAAACTGTCATTTCAGAAATCACTCTGGGACACCGTTGAGCAACCTGACTTCAGCAGGCCAACTCCAAGCAGTGTTTGATTACATGTTTAAATATCTGGATATTTATACTTAGATGGCATTGAATCTGAAAAATCAAATTGACATCTTTGCAATCCCAATTGCAATACAAAACCAGCAAACTCGAAATTTTCATCACCCTTACAAAGTAACTTAGTATTTATTAAAAGAAATCTCCTTGTCAGAAATCACTCACAGATCCAGTAAAATTAAATCTCTTACACTCTTTCTCAGATGAGAGCAGTAGTAATCCCAAAGTCAGACAGAACCGTTCAAATGTTTTAAACACCTGCCAACAACCAAATGGGTGACAGATTCCTCCTTTAGAAGTGGGAAGCAGGAGGCTGTGAACACCCTCAATGCCACACCAACCTGAACTGGAGATTTCTTTATGAGAGCAGCTACAAAGGTGACCAGACCCTAAGCACTGCTCAGTGGCCATAACCACGTTATTGCCTTCGAATCTTACTGCCTTCAGACTGTCAGCAATGTTATTTCAGCTCCATTTTCTTCCTTTGTTAGAAATCCAATGTAAGATTGGTTCTTCCTTCATTCTTTATAAACCTGACTGCCTTTTGGGATGCAGTCAGCAACTTTTCTTACATTAAGGAATTATCAAAGTATTTCATGTAAAGGAAGGAATCAGTAAGGAATTTTCATTTACAATATCTTAAAACACATAGTTTTATGGAAAAAAATGTCCACAGCACACGAGGGAATTTGATATCATAAAAGGACAGAATTGTCCAACAAGGTTAGTGTAAATTTTGATAATATTAAATTCATCCAATGTACATATACAGAATAAACTGATGCTTTTAGTGAAAGTGCTCATAAAAAATCATTGTTGTAAACAGCAAGCTTTACACCAGTATCATAACACATTTCTATATTTTAGGTTAAAAATTAAGTATTTAGCTTAATAATTAAGTTTTCATAAGTACTTCTCTATTGCAACAAAAATTGTGGTATTTTGGTGAGGAAAATCCTTTCAGTATAAGCACATTAAAATTAGTTAAACATTTGATAGAGCACTTTGCATCTCAGAAAATATTGCCTAAAATGTTACTTCTATGAGAAAAGTTCTTTCCCATTGAAACACTTGTATGATCATATAAAAGTAGAAGCTACAGTTTTTCATTGACACATAATTTCTAGAATGAAGCCTTTCCAGTTCCTGCACAACTTATTTTTCAATAATAAACATTTTTCTCATTCTTAGGAATTCCTGAAGCATTACAAAGGCACAAATAAATGGTTCTCACTGCAATTAGCTCATGAATGGTAATTTCTCATCTTGTGAAAAGTTCCTTTTTTTTTTCTAACAATGCACAAAGGACAGGTTATAATATAATCCAAATAAGATACTGAAACAGAAAATATATTGCTATAGGAAATCTTCAAAATTGCCAGCCTGTTAGAGACAGAAAATAAGTAATAGAGAATGTATTCTTTTGTTCTGTAGACACCTTGTTACAAAGCAGTGAAATATCCCATAGTTTAATAAACTGAATTTCACTTCAAAATAGCTATATTAAACTCATGGTGTTTTGTTATTGAAACTCTACTCATGTAAAGTTTTTATTTTTAACAAAAACTTTATTTAATTATGTTTTCTAATTTTGAATTACCCCAATGTAGTTAATAAAAAACATGTAATGATTCACTTTTTCAATACACAAATTAATATATTGCTTTCATTACTACAGTTTTGACTAGAAGAAACAAAAGTTGAAAATAATTTATTAGCAAAGTATATCTTCGTTTCCTATTTATACACCATGAAATGTGTCTTTATTTATTTCAACTGTTAGAAAAGATATGAATATTCAGTTTACCTTTCTTCCAAATTTCTTTTCCCATATGCTCCCTATCAATAACTGACAATAAGGCTTGGACCAATTTTCTCATGAATTATCTTGGTTCAACTGTACGATCTCTGCTCCCCTTAGCCAAACCAGACCAGTTCAGACTGCTCCAGAGGCGTTCTGAATTCGAGATGACATTTGGGCACTCCAAGGCAGAGCAGAACCAGTTCCTGCTCAAAAGCCTCAAATAACCACAGGTACAAGGAAAACCCACGGGGAAGGAGATATGAAAAATCAGAGAGATTTTTCCTGCATGGCTGAGTCCCACAGCCCTCACATAATTGTGTTCCAAGTGGTACAGAAATATGAAGAGAAAGGGAACGCTTGATCATCTCCTGACTTGCTTCCTACTCCTAAATATGTCTGCAAATGCACATGTTCAGTCTAGCAGCTTTGGGAATGTCATAGGACACAGTTATGTCTGGGAAACCCACACGTGCAGCGTGTTTCCGTGGAGAACATCTGGAGTGTAAAATGGGTATCGATTCCAGGCTGTTGAGGCTTCACTAGGTGCGTACTCTACAACTCCTAGGACAGATATGTGGATCCACCCGAAAAGGGTGGAAAACGTCACTTGGTTATAAATCCTGTTGATACCTGAAGGGCTGGTTAACCTTCAGAAAGTGCCCTTCGTGCGGATAAGCAGCGCCTGAATAAAAAGATGGTGTTTCACTGCCCTCTAATGGCTGGCCAGAACCAGCGCCCTTCTTCTGCATTTATTCCCCAAAAACCTCTCCCCAGCTGTAACACTCCCCACTGAGACACAAAGACTCCTAGCCAGAATGAACCTCACACACTTATCCTCACCTGCCAAGACCTGTAACTATACAGCATCCTGGGCGTATTGCAGAAACAAAAGAAGGTTCTTCAAACCTTCACAAGTTACAGAGATGTAACTTTTTAGTTGATGGTAGTTGGACAAACTGTGTCTAAAACATCAGTGACTGAAACTTCAACACCTGAACAAGACTTACCGGTCTAACTTGATAAGCCTTGAAGGATCTTCTGATGTAGCTGAGAGAAAAAGTATTTTTAACAGCAGTTTCAGACTTTTTGTGTCACTGCCCAGAAATTCTCTTAGAAACAAATTTATGGATAAAATATTAAAGTCCAGACTTTTAAACCTTTTCTTTTTTTGTGACAAACTACGGTTCACGGGAGCCATAGGACCTCTTCAGAGTAGCTGCTTCTCAGTGTCAGGAAGGGATTTACAATCCAGTCCTTAATAAGGATACCAATGACAATAAAAATCCCCCAGCTATTAAAAATGACACAATCAATTCTATTTAAGTGGTGTCCAACTACTGAGCAAGAATTATAGTGTGAGTCATTTTTTAACCAGGGAAAAGAATAAGCTGGTAAACCACCCATTAATTTCAAAAAGAGCATTCAGGGATGTTGTTTTCCTATGGAACACCGTGGATGAAGAGTCTGTCATCACAGTAAATGCAGGAACCCCAAAGAAAGTACATTTTATATTTATGCAAAAACCCTATGATAGTGCCATTTTTTTGCATATTCTATAAATTTCAAAAATGAATGGTATCTAAATTGCACTGTTGCTTTAATCCTGCTCCACTATTCAGGCATGGGTGTTTCATGTTGAAAATTCACTGAATTTTCAAAATTTTATGACAATAATTCTTGCAGTTCATCAAATATCTCTTCATCCTGTTGGAATCTATCCTGTTGGGGGGTTTTCCATGGAAAATCTAATATAAGACCAAGGCTTAGAAAAGACACATGAGGGAAAAAAATAGTTAGGAAAATTTAGATCAGTCCTTAGGTA
>WAAE01026603.1:0-28767 GCA_013400495.1 Nicator chloris
GCCACAGGTGTGAGCTCCCAGTATTTTTCTGGATTGTCAGTCCATAGCAGGGCCAACCAGTTCCAAGAAAAAGAAAAGCCACGGTCTGGGGGATCTTCTCTGCCTTAACTAGTTAAAAACTAACCAAAAAGCAAAGGAGAGCTCTCTCCCACTGCCCGTGCTGCAGACAACACAGTCCGGCAGAAGCAATGTGGGGGAGCAAGTGCAGTTCCTGACAACAAACTCCGCGCTTCTTGCCTCCCTTCGCCCTTGGAACCAGTCTTAAAAGTGCAGAACTTAATATCCAGCATAAACAGAACTGACGATTGAGGATACAAGCATCATAAAGTCACCCTAGGACACCAAATTATGGAAAAAGTTTTGCAAAACCTGAAATGGAGCAAGTGCTGCCACTATACAAACAAGTGCATTAAAGTATATGCATTAAAGTAGCAGTGGTTGCTCTAAAAGAAATGCGTTAGTTACATTCACGAGACAAGTCATGAAGCAGAGACAAAATTTCTTCAAGTCCAGAATTCCCTTAATAAGTGGAGCCCAGTCATCACTTTCCATACAGAGGTGTCTGACTGGGCAAGTTGCTACCAAAAAACATCTTGAGGCAGCTCCTTTCTGTCCTTAAACATCTTCCTAGAGCTGAAGATCCTGCACAGTTCCCATTCTCTCATCCAGGCTCTTATAATGAACACAAGGGCACAGGATCCCCTAGGCTTTTTGCCAAATGGTCACTTCAGCCAAGGAACCAGAGTTATGGTGGTGTTCTAACACAGCTTCAGGTGTCACTACAATGGTTGGCTGCCAAGCTGTAAAGCAGCCTACATGAACCGACTCAACTCTGACAGATCACCTTTGAGAGTCTAAGTCTGTCTTCATTTTTAAGAAGCTCAGCAGGCTGTTGCATTAGCACAGCTGAGGTGGTAGAACTGAGTCATTCCAGTACTAATGTGACACCATTCTCTGAGGGTCTATCTGCTTCAGTGCTATTCATAACTCCTGCATTATTTCCAGGTTTTTTTTATACTGACTTGCTCTAACTTTAGCCCAGTTTTCTTTACTTTCTTACACATAACTGTAAATAGTTTGAATTCATCATTTTCCTCTCCCCTGATGAAAACCCTCAATCCTCTGTTTGATCTGATCTGACAAACTGACAGCTTTGCCCTACCACTGTAATAATCAATTTTACAGCTTTTATCCTAATAGCTTCAGCAAAAATTACACATTAAATCTCAAGAGGGAAGATTAAGAAACTGCAGCACTAAAAGATTCTAAAGGTGAGGACAATGTGTATGCCATGTACTAACCAAGTAACAGCAAGCCCCACCTTCTCACAGAAAGCTAGCATTTTAAGAATAAAAAGCCTAACTTCACCAGCAGTCCCTGTAGCAATCTGTTCTGTTAATACAGAACACTATTAGGTCCTGCTAATCATCAGGCAAGCTTATCTCTCTCCTTCCCCAGTACCACAAGTTTTTGTATTCTAAATAGGTGTACTCAACTAAGGGTGCAGAAATAGCAATTTTTACCTACTGCTTATCAGACAGCATACAGAAATTCAGACACCAATCCCCCACCCCCATATCTGTCCTCTCTTATGACTTTCACATTTTGTATTCTTGTTTAAGTTCTGATTATAAACTTCCCAGAGGAGGAAGCATGTCTCTGGATCTGAAACATTTCCAATAGATGCCAATAATCAACAAAATACCAAGACTTGTCTACAGTTTAAGCAGAAAACGTACACTTTCACTCTTGTCAGTGGAGATGACCCTGAAACACTTTAAGAAATCAGAGCAATCACTTCCTTTCCTCCTGATAAACACAGCGACTAGAAATGACAAAAGAATCCCAAGGTGGAAGTGCACACCATGGAAACTCTTACATGATGGAGAGATATAATTCATCAGACTAGAAGACCCAAAGATGTGTTTTTGTATTGCTGTCTATGATCTTATATAACTGTCTTTATTAAAGCAAAGTCAAAACATGTAATCAAACCTTATCCACTATCAGAAGCAGTAAAAGCAATTTTTAAACTTTTTTTTCAAAGTTTGGAGGGTTTTTGTTTTGTTTTGTTGTTGGTTTTGGTTTTTTCCTGAAGAACAGTGCGGTCTCATCACTCCAAACTCTTCGTCTTTCATAAACTTAGTTCTTTATCTTGGACACAAGGGTAACAAAAGCCTCCGATTCAATCAACAGACAGGAGAGCTCACCTGAAGTGTCACAAAACAGAATCTGAGGTGATACCAATATACCTGTGAAGAAGTAAGACCACTCTCAGAAAGAGAAGCATGGGATATTATTGTCAAGTAGGAATAAACAACTGAGGGAATTACTAAAATGTGGGTTTGATTTTAGCTTGCGAGCTGCTGAGAGCAACAGTGAGCCCTGTGAGACGGGTAAGTTTTTCCTCAAAACATACCCTGGGAATAACTGAGATGAAGAATGTTAATAATTTCTGCACTTGTGGTTTGTTTACATAGAGGTATTGTTTCTAATTAGTCAATCATAGTAATAGGGTGTTGAACAAAGGACCAATCATGTCCAGCTGTGTTAGAACCCTATAAAAGAGATTAGTTTTTGAATAAACTACACATTCATTCAGCCTTCTGACATCGTGGAGATTGTGTCAGTCTTTTCATGTCCAACAGGGACACTAAAGGGCGAACAACTGGCAATCTTCAGCTAAGCAGAAGTGCAGTGGAGGATTACAGAGGACCACAACAGACAAAAGTCAAGTCATTGCTTCCCTCTGTTTTGGCAAATAGCAACACACAGAGCTGCATTAGAGTTCAAAACTACAAGACAGGAAAAGTAACCCTTGTATCCTGATGAACAATGTAAAACAGATCTTATGCTCTTCATGTAGTTTTTACATACCTTGCTTAAAAAAAAAAATCACTGTTTTTCCTGACACATGGAAACAACACATGGAAATAATGTAAAGGAAATATTTCTACCAGTAAAGACATTGTATTCCTCAAGCAGACTGCCTGAGGAGTCTGAAAAATATCCATCAGAAATACAGGCCAAAGAAAGTATTCAAACAAACATCTAGTGAAGAATCACTGGAAGAGCTGGGAAAGAGGATAAGCCTGACAAGATAACTGAGGTCCTTACCAGTTCCACAGTCATTTCCTTAACCAAAGCTCCAGAATTTCATATATTTATTCTAACCCCAGGCTGCAATCACAGTTCTACATAACTACTTTTGGATGGAGTGGAAAATCTGTGGGGCCTTCCCTCCAAACTGCTGGTGCTACAACAAGACTACCTATAAACTATTTGTTTGTTTTCACATAGAAGATAAATCACAATTAATTTTTATTACTTTTACACCTTTTTCTTTTTAGAAGTTTTTGAAAGGTTACACAATCAATATGCTGTATGAAATTTTACTGGGTTTACTCGGTATGGTACAAATATCTGACTTAGGATTTTTTGTCATCTCCTTTTAAAAACCACTGCTTTTCACTTTAAGTGAATTGGCACCTAGGAGCCAATTTCTAGCCCTCAAAAATACTGCTGCAGGTTCCAGAGAGTACTCTCAGAACCACACCACAATTTTTTCTAAGCTGCCAAATGATAAATATCTGATTCACCAAACACATAATGAATAAAGATCTAGTTAACACATGAAGTGTAGCACCATTGAAACAAAAGGCAGATTTTGTTATTTTTTAAAACCACCTGGATTATGGAAACTCCTCTTGAATGTTTCAGAACATTCTGACATTAAGCTGACATGATAGGACACTTTGGTATAATTATCACTAATCTCCTGAGCAATAATGCACAATCTACCCTCGGGATCAGAACCATTTCTCTGTATTACAATTTTCTATAGTATCAACTAGTGGCATCATTTAAATCTCAAATTTCTTATCACCTTGGATCTTCTCTTCCCTGCTTTGATTCAGAGAAATATTGACAATGTTACAGCAATACACAAAAATTACAGGGGACTTCAGAATCTGAACAACCACAAAGTTTTCAGTTTAATAATTGTTAAGGACAAGAACTTTTTCATAATTGTTAAGGACACACACACATGCCAGCTGGAATTCTGTCTGCTTCCGCAATCATATATTCAGTTACCTGAAATGCTCCATAAGGATTTAGTATAAAAACATCTCACTTGAAATTAGTCAAAATTAAAAAGCTGTTTTAAAACTACTCAGAATGATTAATGCCATTGGCAGCAGAATTTATAATTTTTTTTTCCCATCACAACACATGAGCATTTAGCAATTTACATGACCATCCACTCTGTCATCCTTGCAGGTATTGCACTCAATGCTATGAGCTCATCAATAATTACCTGAATTTCCCATATAAATAAATCATAGCCCTGCTCCACATAAACAGACAGTCAGGTGTGGCCTGTATGACAACCAAGGTTCTTGTAAGAACTACTGCACTTTGCACCTTGACAATTCAAATAACTGCACTGGTATTAAACGTGCACTTCAGGACATTCCCCTGATAAACTGCATGGTGTATTTTTTTCGAGCCCAGGCTATCAAAACCAGAGAAGCTGAAGTTCCAGACATTGGTTCAGGTCAGTGTGTCCTTTAGGGACAATGACAGTACTCCCGGTGCATGGGTGTTCTGAACAGAAGGCTGAGATGAGCTCACTGTCCTTCTCCAGTAGTCTGGGTTTCTCTCTGCTTATTCCACATTTGAAGTTGTTTCTGTAACTTGGGCATCTATTTCACAGTACTAACTAAAGTGTTTAAACACATTTTCCCACTGAAATAAATGCAAAGTAGCCCTTTAGAACCTGTCAAAATACACTACTAAACGTATACATACAAGATTGCTGAATCATCATCTTAACTGAAGTGGCGTCTATCTACTAAAATGAAGGGAGGTTATTACTGTATCAGTGCATAAATGAATTAGAATAATTTGTTCCCCATACTTTGGTCAAAATACTATTCAGAAGTATTAGGAGAAGCCTTGATGGCATGCTAAGTTTTATGGTTAGAGCTTCAAATGATATCCACATCTCCAATTACCACAGATGCCAAACAAACACGATTCACCCTGCACACCACCTGTCTGCCCCAAAAACAGCCCCTACTGCTGTACAGCACAGTAGTACTTTTGGTTTCATTCAAGCCTTCCTAAGAATTGAAGAATCAAAACAAACTCAGCTCAACAAGTACTGTGGGCCACCAGGGAGATTACTGTGTGAAAATGGTAGCAATGCTGCCTCAACTTTTTGCAATAAATACCCATTACAGTGTTTGTGAAAATCCAATACATCCTATCCATGTTTTTCAACTGCTATGCTAAACTGCTTTCGCAAAAGCACACATCTTCATAGGATCAGCTAGCATAACAAGGCAACAATTCGTAAGTATTTCTTATTCTGATGAAGCTTTGATCTGTCAAGAACTCTTGCACCTTACTACACTGCTCTGCAATTCACTCTATCACCAAAGGAAAATTTTAAAATGGGCCTATTTCACAGAAGTTTTCTGATCCTGCATTGTAATGCAACTTCAAAATAAAGACTTGTGTGAACAACTTTTTTCCAGACTTCTTCCTTTCTTAGTGGATGAGAGAAAAATCAATTCTGTGAGAGTCTGACTCAGCTACAGGTAAACTTATTTTATTACATACATTTGCTTACACAATTTTAAATAAGCATACTTCTCCCAAATGAAATTTCAACCCATAAAGTATGTATTCTTCATTTTTGCATTAAAGAGAACACTAACAGTCTGACACCACTCTTCATTGCTACAGTACATATTTTTTTCTAGATAGTGTGGCAGAAATCCAACCAAAAGTAATTCTTCTAATGTCACTCTGTTTTTTTTTAGCCTTCTGACGTTTACTTTGGAAAATTCTTTTCTCATGCACTTTTTGGTAAATAACAGATTTGTTTACATGTAGTTTTATCTTGTTTACATTCTTTCTTGAGGAAGAGTTTCTTTGATAGACATCTGTCTTGACCAATGTGATTGGAGAGGTGTTAACTTTGTCTACCAATCACTGAGCTTTTTTGAAATACTACATAAAGGAGCCAGAAATTTAAATAAATCCTTTTTAGCTCTTAGAAGCTCTCTGAGTCCACATCTCTTTATTTCGTGTCCTAGTGCGACATTCTAAACCGCTGAACTGTGTGCACAGACAAATGCAAATCAAGAACTACACTGAAAAAACAGAAGTGCTGAATATGTTACAGTATAGAAAAAGGACCTTAACACAGTCTCTAAGCTTTCAAACACATCCTATAAAGTACACAGCCTGTAAGCTTATAATTAACTAAGTTTTCGTGCACCACAGAGATTCATACGCTATGTACCTCATGTTTCAGTGTTAATTCACCAGCAGTACCCAGTAAAGCCCACGTGCAGTGCAGGGCATCCTGAGAACGCTCAGCTCCACCACATCCTGCACCACTCCCCACAAGCAAGAGAACTTCTAGAGGTGCAGCAGGAGGTGCTGCTCTCCTCCAGGTCCAAAACCCAACCCGGGCAGCATAACTACAGGCTAATTAATTTCACTCGTGCGGAAGAAAAGGCACATCAACTACAAGCACTGACAAATCTCCCCTGGATTCTGGGCCCAAAGCACGTTCCTTCTGACCCTGTGTTTGGAAGTCGCTCTGCTGGCTCAGACCTCCTCAAGCAAAGAGAGAAATGTGTTTCACAACCTCGCTGAAGCGACGTCAGTGATGTCACTTCGCCAGTCGCTCTACTCACATCGGCGGGTGCTTGGCTGACACAAGACAGACCCCGCGCAGGGATCTCCCCTCTCCCCGGGGTACTGAGTCACAGCCACGGTGTTGTGGGAGAAACACTACAAAACACAACAAAAAATCCCAACCAAACAAGAGCAGACCAAACCAAACCGAACTAACGAAGGAAATTAATTGCAAGCCCTTTGCCCCCGAAGGCCTGCCCGTGTTTGCTCTCTCGCTGCGCGCCCCGCCGGCTCCCCCGCACCCACAAACGGCCCCGGCCCCTCACTGACGGACACTCGCGGAGCCATCTGGCCCGCCCGCGGTGCCCTCTTGACCCACCGGCTGAGGCCCCCGCCCTCGGCCGCAGGCCTGTCCCGGAGGGAAGGGGCAAGGCCGCTGCTCCACAGCACAAACGACCTTCGCCAGGACTGCCGGCGGGTCTGCCCGGTGCCCCCCGCCCGCGCCCGCCTCCTTCATGGGCACCCCGCGGAGCCGGGCGGGGGCCAGGACCACACTCACCCCACCCGCGCCCGCCGCCACCTCCCGCCCGCCGCCGCAGCCAATCCCGCCGACAGCAGCGCCTGCGTCGGCCAATCACGAATCAGGGCGGAGGGAAGCGACCAATCCCGAATGGGGAGCGGGGCCCGGGGCGGGGGACCCGGGGCCGGGTCGGGTAGCGCCCGGGGCCTTTCGCCGATGTTAACCAGTGTAGGTTTTAACATCTGGTTGGTGGGATTTGTCGTGCTTTAACCCCGGCGGCAGCCCAACGCTAGGCAGCCGCTTCCTCACGCCCCACCAGCAGGATCGGGGAGAGAAGTGAAAGGGTGAAAACTACAAAACTNTTCCCCCCACTTTATACACTGACTGTGATGCTGTATGGTCTGGAATATCCCTTTGGTCAGTTTGGGGTCATCTGTCCTGGCTTTGTCCCTGCCCAACCTCCCTTGCACCACCAGCCTCCTCACAAGCATGGCAGTGTGAAAAACAGAAGAGAAGCAGAAGAGGCCTTGGCTCTGTGCAATCCCTGCTCAGCAATAACAAAAACATCTCTGAATTATTCACTCTGTGTTCAGCACAAAACCAAAACACAGCCTTATACTAGACACTTATACTCAACCCAACAAAACCTAGTCAAAACCAGCACATAGTTGACTATTTTTTTTTCATATTAGTTGTTCATCAGGGAAATCTCTAGTGTGAACTTTGTGTGGAATATTTCAGCTAGGATAAGCTTACATTGTTTGACACTCTTATCAGCACAAGTATTCCTACATTCTATTCCAATAATAAACAGAGTCAGTTTTTGGAAAATAGAAAAAGAAAAAAGTATTAGATGATGGCATCTTCTTCCATCTATAGCAAAAGATTTTTTTAGCTGTTCAGTATTTCCATGTTGGGTACACTCTAAATGGTTAGGAATTAATCATTTATGAACAACAATATCTGACAACTGTGAAAGAGAACAAAATTCATCCCCAAAGAAGAAAACAAGTGATCACTGGGCCTAAGGAAATGTGATTTCTATTAATGTAGCCCATATTCGTGCCACCATTCAGCAAAAAGAATCCAAGAATCAAACTCCTCCCTTCCTCCCTTACATTATCAGTTCAGTTCTCATTTTTAGTCATTTTGCTCTTCTGTGTTATCTGTCATTATTTTTCATGTCCCTCCAGTTAAAGCAAGAGAAGTGACAGGATGCACTGCAGCTAATTTCTAGTGTTCTAATACCTTGGCCATTACATGCAATGCCAAATGCCAGCCAGGAAGCCTCCTAAATGGCTAACTGGGGAGTTCATGCTCCCCAGAAATCCTGACTCAGTTTTCTTTCTTCTGTACATAGCTGCTAATTTTTTGCAGAACTTACAAAAATCTAAGTGTGCTGAAGATGGTTTCCTAATAGGGATCAAGAAAAAGTAGAGGCATTCAATGATTTCTTTTTTTTGCTTCAGTCTTTAGTAAACTGACAGGCCCTGTGTGGCCTGGTCCCCTGAGTCAGTACCACCAGTGTGGGAACAGTCACGTTGCACTCCTGGACACTAAAATCGTAAGGGAATGTCTATATAACGTGAATGTTCACAAGTCCATGGAGTCTGGTGGGATTTATTACAGGGTGCTGGTAGAACTGGTGGATGTAATGGCATAACCTCTCTTGAGCATCCAAAAGGTCGTGGGGGACCAAGGAGGTCCCCACTGACTGGAAGTTGGCTGTGTTTTTCTAATTTACTGAAAAGGGTGTAAGGGACGACTCAAGGGAATGACAGACCTGTGGGTCTAACCTCAGGACTTGGGAAAGTTACAGAGAAGAACGTACTTGGTGCCACTGAAAGACATTGAAAGAATAATGGAATCTTCAGGCACAGTCAACATGGATTCAGAAACAGAAAGTCCTGCTTAACTAATATTTATCCTTCTATGCTAAGGTCACTTGCTCAGAGGATGAAGGGAAGGCTTCATCCAAAGCGCATGTTGGGTTTTTTGGATTTTAATAAGGCTTTTGACACTGTCCATCACACCATCCTTTTGGCCAAGTTGTACAATGAGAAGGTACAGGCTGCACTGGGTGAAGGACAGGGATCAAAGCATTGTTGTGAATGTATCTGACTGGCTGCTGGTGCTGTTCCATATATTTAGAGTTTTGTTCCACATATTTATCAATTATCTGCATGCAGGAATTGACAGATTTGCTGATGATACTAAACTGAGACCCTGTGATTGAGTAACACCAGGCACAGGCCTGAACTGGGAGAGGATTGGCTGAACAGCAGCTCTGCAGAAAGAGGTCTGGGGGTGCTGGTGGACAGCAGGCTTCACCTCAGTCAGCAGGAGGGGAAACCCCATCCTGGGGTGCATCAGACACAGCACAGCCCAACAGCCAACAGAGGGAATTGTCCTGCTGTACTCAATGTTGGTGAGGCCTAGTCTAGTCTAGTCTAGTCTAGTCTAGTCTAGTCTAGTCTAGTCTAGTCTAGTCTAGTCTAGTCTAGTCTAGCCTAGTCTAGTCTAGTCTTATCTAGAGTTCCTTTTTTCTAAAATCACTTTTGCTAGAAACAGCTGATGGCTCAAAACTATTAGAGAGGGGTACTTACAGGCAGGTATGCAGACAGACTTATGGAAAGGCAAGCCAAATTCAGATACTTTGAAGCAATGATATGAGTTATTCAAAAAGATCAAGATAGGCTAGTGTTTGTAAACTACGTCTACTATTACTAGAGCCTAAATCCCTCAGCAACAGAAGACACAGCTTTTCAACTTAAGCTTATATTGAAAAACATCCTCTTAAGGAATCAACCCCCCACATCCACAGACTGGCATAATAGAAAACAAGAGAAATGAGGCACTAAGTGTTAAAATGACCCTCTGTGAATTCTCATCATGGTGCATCAACTCATCATTCCATGGCAATGCAAGCAATTTTGGCTGAAAATGTCCATCTAAATAGAGGAATGATACTACTGTGCAAGTATTTTGCTTTTGTATCTTTAGCTGAAGAACAACTGAGAACCCTTTCTGAAGACTTGCTTTGCTGATTGGTGGTTATAGTCCAGTAAAAACAAAATACAGAAGTCCATTAAAATTTTTCTACTGAATTTTTAATGGTTGCATAAGACCCCTCTGATGCAACTGATGCTTCCATGCTATCATTCATGTTGTATTCAAAGGATTAAATAAATAGAAGGATCTGTGCAGGTAAGCATTTAGTATTTAATAACTTTTTGAATCTTCCAGTATTCAGACCATGTGGTTTTTTCCTCAGGAAGCCAAACTGTAGCATCTCATACTGATGCTGCACCCAGACAGACCATACAGAATACTGTATCAAGATCACTGTATCAAGGACTGCCACTCTTTTTCCAACCCCAGATTATTATGCTTTACAATGAGAGAAAAAATTTTGATGATTAAGTTCATCCTTCCTCACAGAGGATTTCAAAGAAAACTGTGAACAGAGTACTGTAAGGCAGACATGAAAATATGATTCCTGTAAAAAATTTCTGTTGTAAACCATGAATTGTCATGCCTATGTGCTTTCTTGAAGTCTTTCATTTTCTCTGCAGAAATTTTGTCTAGTAGTTTTCAAGAATTTTCTTTTTATTTTTTTTCAGGTGTTTGGTATTCCTACAGTGTGCATGAATAGTAGCTTCAATTGGAGTTGCTGTTATATGTTAGGAATGTCATACAATTGCTACAGATATTTCTGGATATTTCAGGATATTTCTGAGCAAACAAGATAGTATGTGCACTTCACAGCAGAGCAAATATTTCTTAGAAGAATGAGAATTATTGTATGTACACACTGCAAGTGGTTTATTTAAGTACAGGTACTCAGAGACATCCCCCAACCTGAAATTACAGCACAAGAAGCTTGAAGAACACCAGTAACAAATACAGAACTGCAAATGAAATCTCGTCTCCAGAAAATTCAGGTGGTGGTAAGTTTAGGAAAGCATATTGTGTTCCTGTTTAAAACACAGATAATGTAAATATAATCCCATGTGACACAAGAACAAGTAAACATTCAGTTTAATGAAGTAAAGGTAGAAAATTTTAAACTGGTTAAAATAATTTTGGTGAGATATTGTAAAATTAGCCAAGGAGTATTTCTGCAAGGAAGCATTACTTAAAAATGGTGTTATTTAAAACTACCATTAGGAACAAACATCTAGTGGAATATAAGGTATACTTTGCAAATTATAGAGATAATATCAACATTTTAGTTTACATTAGTATAAATAACAAATGCATTCCAACAATTATGGAAGGAATTATTATAAATCTATGTCCAGCATTTTAGATTTCAAAGTGTTTTTAATTTATTAAGAAGAGTATTTCTTCATGACTGGATTATTTCCTGCCCTTGTACTTCAGAGTACTTCCCCTAGGTCCTTATATTCCTGCTGCTCTACCAAGACCTAATAAGATTTTTTTCTTCATTCACTATGGCAATTTCTATGTAACAAAATATTAATTTCTGTATTAAAATCAATTAAATAGTCCTACAAATACACAAAGATTCTAAACTGGCTCAATAAAAATTATTTTACTTTCTTACAGGTAAAATCACTTCCTTTGCATGGCACTAGGACTCAGCCTACTGAGCTGCTAAACAAATATCTACTGTTTCAGACCCTTTTACACCTCCAAAAACAAAGCAAAACAAAAATGTATACAAATGAAATATGGTTTTATTCCAGGTCACATTATCTAGATATTCCATTTGCATGCTAAAACACAACTATAAGATATTTTAAAAATTATATATTATNACATAAATTCATCATCCAGTCCAATTGCCTGACTCCTTCAGGCTTGACCAACAGGTAAATTGTGTTATGAAGGGCATTGCACAAATACCTGTTAAACTACAGATTAGAGAGTCAACCATGTTCCTACCATCTAGACCTCCTAAAATACCTGTTGATATAGTTTAGCAAAACTTGAGCTGTGCAGGATAACTCAGACTAGTAAATGAAATACTAACTAACAAAAATTCCCAAGGCAACCATAACAAATTAAAGTTTCATTAGAGAAGGAATAGTCCACATATATTTGTATCTCACATTAATATATCAGGATATACACAGGCTATTAAGTATGAAAAAATTATTGCATGCAATCTCTCTATCTCTAGAAGTACTTTCTAAATAAAAGCTCTTTCCAATTTGAATTCCTACCAAGGTCTCAGATTAATTCAATTCATTTGGCAGTGATATGTTGAATCAAAGAATAGACCCTAGCAAACAGGGTCTAAAAACTATATATATTAAAAACCCAAGACAACATGCCCCACAAAACCCTCCAAAATTCCACAAAAAGCTGCTACACAAACAGGTACTCTACTAGTTATAAATCTGGGACTCTATTAATCAATATACAAATATATATCCTCTTAATCCATCACAACAGCACACATTAGGATTACAATTCAAAGGGCTTTAATCAAGAAAACCTTCTTCATCAGGAAAGCACTCAAAGAGATGCAGAAGGCCTATGCACAGACAAGTCAAAAGTTCCCTTACAGTTGTGAAAATCTCACTCTATACCTTCTTCCTAAATGACAATATTTTTAAACAGAAGCAGCCAACTTTTATCTGTCCTGAACAAAAGAATGTTAAAAGACAACTAATTGCTTTTATGCCTCTTCTTCATCTACTGTAGCAGCTACAGCTGTTGCTTCAAACTTGATACGTCCTAGGCATGCAACATCCTTTAAAACTAGTCATGAAATATACAACAAAAATGGGTGAAATAACAGCTTGTAGCCAGGCAAGACTGCTCCCCTCTTCCAAATATCTCCAGTGTGTCAATGTGAAACAGTAACACAGTAAAACAAGACACTGCATCCTGTAGGCACACTAAGAGAAATGAAAACTGCTACAGTGATTGATTTGGTTTGGCAGCCAAAAAAAAAAAAAAAAAAAAAAAAAAAAGAAGAGATTCTAGAATTAGTTTATAAATATATAGCAAACTGTTTCAGTCACTAGTTTCAGAAGTCTCTTTTTTGACCATTTATAATAAGTGAGTCAGGTTAATTGAAAGCCCTAACAACTGTTCCAAAATGGATAACTTTGGCTTTTCAGAATAGAATTATAATTTTTTTTTGTACCAAAGTCCAGAATAGCTGAAGCAATTCTGTTATTATTCTCTGAGGATGACTGAAGTACAGGATATATGTCTATGTATGTGTGTTATGTCTCCAAATTTTGGCACAAAGTCAAATTTGTCAGGTCTCTGAGTGTGAACATCTTCTGGCATTTAGTTGACAGAGTGAAGAAGTTGAAGTGAAGGGTGAAGAGCTCTTAGAGTCCAAGGTGGGCTCTCCCACCAGTGCAGTGAGGAAAG
Organism: Nicator chloris; assembly: GCA_013400495.1. Lineage (NCBI taxonomy): Eukaryota > Metazoa > Chordata > Aves > Passeriformes > Pycnonotidae > Nicator > Nicator chloris. Next base: position 13,538 of record WAAE01026603.1, read on the forward strand.
CTGGAGGAAAAGACTTGCCCGTAGTACCCCCAGTGGGTATTTCCAGGGGTGGATTTATCAGTGGTGCCACAGCTGTGCAACAGCTGGTCTGGGCACAGTCCTGGACCTTCCCCTGTCTGGCCCAGAATCTAGACCCTTGGAATGAACTTTCCAGCTCAGCCTCACCCTGGGCTATATCTGACTGGGATCAGCTTTTGATCTTAGTTCTGAACTCCGTGATTTTGTCAGTGAGGCCACTGCTCCCAACTGACTTGCTGTCACACTTGGCTTCTGGCTTGCCTTCCTTCCCAGAGCAGTCAAGCCTTGCTGTGCCCAAAGCAACTCTGAGAAACTGATTTGTCAAAAAGAAACAATTTTTGAATTTAGGGCTAGCAATTATTTCTTGAGAGAGGGATCTCAAAGCCTAAGAGATATGCTACAAGTTTAATACATTAGGACCCAGGTAAGTTAAGAGGTCTGCTGTGCTGTCATTATTGGTATCATGGTAGTGATTAAATTTAAAAATAAATCCTGGCCTAGTCAAGGATAAAGAGGCAAAATTTTGGAAAGCTCATCAAAAGCTCAACGCAAGTGTCATGTGAATTTGGTTGCGTAAGGATTTCTGCTGCTCAGAGAAGATAAAGATTACTATTCCAAGCTTGAGGAAGATAAAGATTACCTTTCTCAAGCAGTCATAATAAAAACCATTCCTCTCTCTCAGGATCTGCAGTCCTTTTTGCTAAAAACCTGGCTTTTTAGCAAAAACCATAATGGAAGGGGAGTATGTCTTAGCTTATTGATCTGACAGATGTATTTATAAGTATTGAACTAAATTCTCCTTTTGGGTGCAGAGGTACAGGTTGAAGAATAGACAACATTGATGCATTTTTACTTCTGACTGCATTTCGGCAAAGGTAGTATGATCCTGGGATTTGTATTCGTGTAACTGACAGTAAAATTTGAACTACTGTACTTTGTTCCAAATTCCAAATTTCCCTTTCAGTCTTTTTTTTTTTTTTTACACACTTGAATACGCAAATGCTCAAGCCACTCCCTTCTACTTCTTGAAATGATGGAATATCTTACCTGAGAGAAGGGAGACTAATGCATTAAGGCACTCTTTCATTTACTAAATGCTATGGGTGAAGAAGACTTGATTCTAAAATTGAGAGAAAATAACCGTGTGAGTTGTATAGCTGCTGCAAGCATGTCTTGCAAACCCTTGTATGCTATATTTATGCAGAAAGTACTACAAAATTCCCCCATATTTAAAAACTCCCTGCTTTTTTGTTTTTTCCCCTGTGAGGATATTATTTATGTCCACAGAGAATTAGTTTTTAATTTTTTTTCTTATGAGTGAACTGGGATTTTTTCCATCTTCAGCTACTGAAGTTGAAGAATCCCCATCCAGCACACTGACACCACTTTGTAGGGCTGTGAACCTCTTTTTCACTTCTTCAGGATACTTTTCCTTACTGAATCTAGGTGATGTTAAAAACTTTTTAGGCATGTCTGCAATTATATTTAGAAAAAGAGGTCTTGTATTAACAAAGGGGAATAGGGTTATTTTAGATTATAAATGCACATACGGTGATCTTATCTGTAGGTATTGCGCTTAAGGTTTTCCAAAAGGCTCAAGAGATGTGTGTGTGCCCTTCATCCCAGACGAGTAGCTTACATTTAGTAGATTCTGTTCTCTCATACATTTTAGTATGTTTTTCTTCAAACTCAAGACTGCCTGAATCATTACATGTTATTCTCTGCAGGTAGTGCTATAGTGAGTTTTTATGTGAATGGCTAATAAGGAATTTAGGTATCTCAGTATAATTGCACATCCTGAAATTATGGAGCCTCATCTTGTACCACCCGAGAGAAACTAGGACTGCTGCCTAACACTGATAGCATTGCTGCCCAGAAAACACTACAGAGTCCTCCCTCCCTAACACTGCACAGCAGAAATGTGTGAGATACTCTGGCTGAAGTCACAGACGAAGTCTGCACTTGTTTCAGAAAAATAAATTTTTATCCCTTTAATTAAGACAAGCCTAAGAAGGGCAAATATTATTACAGTGAAAACTAATTTATGAAAAGGATAAAATCTGTCCGTTCTCAGATATAGCTTCATCAAAAAGCTAACTGATCAAAAAATTGATATCGCCTACCTTTTAGAAAGTTAAAATATTCAAATTCCATTGTTAAATATGTCATATCTGCAGTTTGGTTTACCAGTTAATCCAATTATTTGTCTGTCTGCTTCAGAGTTTTTTTCAAAGGCAGTGAGTAGAACAGGCTTCACTGTGAAAACACACAGTCCACAATTCATGTGGAATAATACCTCTGTTTGTTCAACATCAGTTTTTTCATCCATAGGAGGCCTGACCCATCAGTTCTCTTCATAGCACAACAGATTTAAGCATGGTACAAACAACATAATTAACAGAGGAATGGAAAATTCGGAATGGAAACTTTCCAGATTAAATAAAATGGCATAAAGCATTTGCTGGAGTTCGATTTCTCAGCAAACAGAACCTAGGAGTTATTATAGGAATTATCTTGCTACTTATCTTCATTCTGCTTCAGTAACAGCACCTGCAAGATCTTATTAATGTAACTAGCAAACCAGATGTCAACTTTGCTAAATTTCAGGGGGAAAAAAAAGTGATTGATTTTTTATACAGTCATTGTGTAGGACAACTGGAGAACACTAAATTGGATGTCCATATTGACCTATATTAAATCAAGCCACCTTGTTATGTTTGTTGATAATCTACTATGCTATTGATTGCTACATACTTTCCTATCATCTAGAATCTGCTGGCTGTGTTCATATCTTTTATGTGTAAAACATCAGGAGATCATTGGCACAATCTAAAAGTTATGCATGGCTTCTGCAACCCTCATGGATCATGCTGGGAAAACCAAATCTGTTTTGTTTGTTCTGTTACACGCTTCAAGCTAATTTGTTTCCTGGCAAAGAAAGGGGCATATATAAACAGTCTGAATTTTCTTTATCTATTGAGCTCATAATCTTCCCTGGCCAGTCAGATTGCTTATTCAAACTCAGCCAGTTAATAACTATACAAAACACAGTTACCTTACTCGAAACAATTGCTGTAATGTGCAAAATTATGCCCAAATTTCTTCATTGCTTTTTACTGCTTCTGTACACTTTCAAATATACTGTGTTGTTTTTCCCAGTAACAGTATTTTAATGTATCATCCAGGAAATAAACAGTGAAAGAATGTTTTCACTGCAGCAACATCTCATCTAATTTTAAAGGAGCAAAGTCTACCAACAACCATTCTACTCTTTTATGAGCATGTAAGTTTAGGTATTTTCCATGGACCGTGTATGTAGGCATGGAAAAGCTACCAGTCAGGTCTGCTTAAGAAGGTGTACCACAGGACATGTTTAAAGAGGTAGGATGACCCAGAGATGACATTAAGGAATGAGATCCAATAATACTGTCCATACGTAGACAGAAAATAAATATGGTGGAAGTAGTCTGGCTGTCTGGTTTAAGAAACAGGATTTAGGGAGAAACTTATCAACAAATCACAAAGAAGGCTGCTTTGCAGAATTTTCCAAATCTTATCTCTTATGTTAAAATAAATAATGGACAATATAATGACGTTATTATAGGTGGATAATCTACAGATTTTCAGACTTTATTGTTCAAAGTGAACATAGATAACAGTGAAGCCCGCTTTACAAGGAGAGTTAGAATAAAATACAGTGAAGTCTCTCACAACACTTGCAGACATCAACAATTACATCTGGAATGTCATTCGTTTGAGAAGTATTTCATGGAAGAAACTCTGCTGATCTATTCTGCTTGCAAAGACTCTTTGGAATTCCTTTCAGCATTAGCTTATACAGCTAAAAAAGTGAGTGAGTAAAGACTCTGAATGGTTTGCAAACCAGTGTATATTTCCAGCTTTTAGGGGTCTTCCTATATAAAATTTTAAAATATCACTATATCCTGTTGAAACAGAGTAAAGTTAAATGCTGAAATTACAAAATGGAATTTCTCAATTTTGCCTTATGAAACAGTCATATTATACATTTCTAAATACATTTTTTCCTAAATAGAGACATTTCTGTGGAGGCATTAATTCTGAAAAACGGATCTTTTAAGAAGAACGATAGAGAGATAATTTTCAAGCATCTCTGCTCTGCTTTTCCTTTGCATGTATGATTATGCAAACATCGTAGCACAATGTGGATACTTATTATCTATTATTACCTGGTTTATGTTTTCTGTTGTTTCAGACAAAAGGAAACATAAATGTTTGTCCCAGCCCTGAAGAGCTTGAAGTGTAAAGGTGAGGAGCCAAGAGAGGAGCATTCATACAGTACGAGAGAAGAATGTCAGCTGGCAATAGGCCACATACACTCTGCATAAAATTTTAGAAATTGAAGAGGTTTTTTCAAAAGATTCAGTATGCAATGCATTCCTACAACTTAACACTAATGGTCAGCAGTCTCCTGTGCACTTCACTCCAAATTGAAGCCAATTATTGTAGTGAAAGTCTATCCTTGTGCTCAGAGCAGAGATCTATAGAGGATCAGGGGGTGAATTGCGCTGCTATCTAATGGGCCTGTTACCAAACTATGTCAAGGTTTCCAGCAGAGTCTCCATATGCAGTTTATCCCTGCCATTAAGAAGAAGGAATGCTAATACTAAAGGTTAAGTCTATGGATCTAACACAGCCTTTTGACTATCACAATGCTTCAAAGGACACAGCAATTAAGTAAGACAAAACTGTGAGGTTTTGGTCACAGATGAAGATGCTTAGTAGCAGATTTAGGTTTTAGTCCTTGAGCTACAGAGGTGCAGGGGTGTGGGGGCTGCCCCTGGGACCAATTCTCAAAGGCAGTGGCGGTAGCCACTGTGAAATGGTCGACATCATCAGCTCCAGGAGGAAACCGCTACAATCTGGAGAACATGGCTTGGATCCAGTTGTGGCTCACAGGAGAAAAGGAGAGCCATATCTTGATGAACTCCCAGCCACCAGCACCTGTTTTGGTGCCTCAACCTTGCTTTGCAGCTGCCAAAGATGTTTTTTCCGGCCGAGTACTCCTGAGAGCCTGTCGCTCTCGGGCTCGGGCCCCACCTGCAGCAGGGACGTGTTTCCCTCTGCTGGGTGAGGAAAGGAAAAACCTGCCCCGGGGCGCGGGCAGCAGCCGCTGTCGCTATTCCATAAATTCCCTGGATTCAGGGCCCAGGAGGGCTCCCGTCCCTGCCCCGCCCCGCCCCGCCCCGCCCCAGCAGTGCCGCCGTGAGGCCGCCAGGTGGCGCCGCCGTGAGGCCGCCAGGTGGCGCCGCCGTGAGGCCGCCAGGTGGCGCCGCCGTGAGGCCGCCGTGAGGCCGCCGTGAGGCCGCCGTGAGGCCGCCGTGCGCTCCCGCCAACCCCGGGCCGGGAGAAGAGCATGGACAGCCTTAATTAAATCGTTAAGGAAACAAGTAAGTGAAGGGATGACAGCTAGACAGATAAATAAATAAATAGATAAACAAGGATCGAACTCTCTTTTGTAAACCCCATCCCTTTCTTCTGCCTCAATGAAGTTTTTCTTGCTCTCAGGAATTCCCTGTTGTGTTTCTGGAAATGCAGGTTCAGACACCATGACAGGAAAAACGAGCTGTTTAACGGAGAAAGTTATGTTGCCGGGCTCTGCCGTGGCAGCACATCATGACCAGGGACACTTCACATGCACAAGTACAGGAGCTGTGGAACGTGTGGGGCAGCAGCTGTGCAGCCCTTATATGAATTCTTTTGGTGATTGTGTTTGATAATGGTTATCTACCATTTCAGCTTCTTCAGGGGTAGGATTTGGGAAACATAATTGAATCCATATTTTTCAGAATGTGGAAAGTATCCAAAGCATTATGGCACAAGCAGCTTAATGTGCTGCAATTTCATGACACTATGGTGATTTGGCTTCCTTTTTTTTTTTTTTTTTTTAAAGTGTCCGGAGAGGATATAAATACCATAGCTGACAACCAACTTGTGCTACATCACAACCTAAAGACAATGACACATAAAGATTACAGCTCTTAGCATACCGTGGAAATATCTAACACAAACTGTTTACATCAGAACTGGAATTGCTGTTGAAGAACTAAGTGTTTGGATAAGTCTGTGAGTCTCACGGGGGTCATATCTGCAAGAGATGAAACACAACATGGAGAGCAAGCGCACAAAGTATTTGGCTGTATGGACACGCATATTGCTGAGCTAGCAAAAGCAGTAACCATAGTGCATGATGTCACTGCTTATCTCTAGGGCCTTAGTGATAATCCACTGCTGCCGTTGCCGTGAGAGCTTGGCATATGCTTAAAATCCATAAAGGCAATGTTCCATGAAGTCAACAGAGATTGGCTGACAGGCCAAAAAATTAGTATGCTGAGAAATCTGCAAATTAGGAAGCTGGAAATAAGCACCTAGGGCACCCAAGATGGAAGAACAGCTCTTGTAGAAAGACTGGTGAGGAGTTTGTTTAAAAAAAAAAAGTTGTCTGGTGTTTTTTACTGCAGAAAAACATTTGTGTGAAATTCTTCAGCTGAGTAAATGTCATTACAGCATTAGCACAGCTGTAAATCTTCAATCCTCTAAAAAATGAGAGAGGGTTAGAAATAATTTGTGTGTTAGTAAGACTTTAGTCGTCCCTTTGACTTCTTGACTTCTGGATGTTCCAGAGCATTCGGCAGAGCAGAATGCAGGTGTATGGTGAAAATGTCTATATGAAGGCTGCTGTGTAAACACACTAACATTAATGTTATTTGGGACAGAGTCCATTTTTTTCACAGTTGCTGCCACAATAACATGGATTTAGTTTTCAACGTGAGAATAATGTAACATACTATGTTTTAGTTGTTGTTGAATAGTGCTTATCCTTAGTCAAGGATTTTTCAGTCTCTTGCTCTGCCAGTGAGGATATGCAGAAGCTATTTGGGAACATGGCCAGGACAGCTGACCCAAACTGGCCAAAGAGATATTTCATAATATAGAAAGTCATGCTCGCTATGTAAACTAGATGGGATTGGCTGGAAGAAACTGGCTGCTCTTTGAGGATGGGCTGGACATCAGTCAGCAGGTGGTGAATAATTGCATTGTGTGTTTCTTGTTTCTCTTGGGTTCTGTTACTCTTTCTCCCTCTCTGCTTGGCATTACAATTTTTTTATTATTTTTTTATTGTTATATTTGTTTCAATTATTAAATTGTTCTTATCTCAACCCATGAATTTTACCTGTTTTCTCCAATTCTCCTCCCTACTAGGATGAGCTGGAGGAGTGAGCAAGAGACTGAATGGTATTTAATTTCCTTCTGTTATTGAAGCATGGCAATTAGGTATTACATTAAGTTTTTTTTAACTGCAGCTATTCTGTTTCAATGTTCAAAAATATTTATTAGCTAAAGAGAGGCTGTTAAACTCACAGGATGTTAAGTATGATGGGAATCTCATTAATGGTCATTCACCTTGTTGCAATTAGCAGACAGTGTGTGTGGTAGCTAGCAAATTTTGTTTTATTTCTGCTGCTGATTTGTGCACTGGCTTTTTTTGGAAATAACACCAGAAAATTTTAAAGATGCTGCATTATGACAGTAAAAAGGATTCTGAGGACACTGCTGACTGCTTACTTGTATTTCACTTGACAGAATCAGAGAATACTTTGGGTTCAAAGTGAGCTCACACATTATCTACTTTTAAAACCATTCCCCCTCTCCTTGTACTAACACTACATGACCATTGTAAAAAGTCCCTTTCCAGCTCCCCTATACCATTTTTAGGTACTGGAAGGCTGCTAAAAGTTCTCCCCAGAGTCTTCTCCAGGCTGAACAGGCCTCAGCTGTCTTGGCCTGTCTTCATAGGAGAGGTGCTGCAGCCCTGTGATCATCTTCGTGGCCTTTCTCTTAATGTCTTGTTCCAATAACTCCATGTCCTTCCTGTGCTGGGACCCCAGGGCTGGAGGCAGCTCTGCAGGTGGGGTCTCACCAGAGCAGGGCAGAGGGGCAGAATCCCCTCCCTCCCCTTCTGCCCACGGGGCGTTGGAGGCAGCCCAGGGCACGCGTGGCTTTCTGGGCTGGGAGTGCCCATGGCTGGCTCATGTCCAGCTCTCACCCACAGCATCCCCAAGTTCTTCTGGCAGGGCTGCTCTCAACCCATTCTCGGCCCAGCCTGTGTTTATGTTGTACTTGGAATTGTCTCAGTCCAAGTGCAGGACCTTGCACTTGGCCCAGTGGAACTTAATGAGGTCCACTCATCTCTCTGTCTGAGTACATTTTCCAGCCAGGTTGAAATCTTGTGGCCTGTTTGTCTTTACTTTCCCTTTAATTCCCAAGTCATCTTGTAACTCTTCTGTCATCTTACCTGTGGAGCTCCACAACCCCTCTCACTCCTTGCACTAAGAATAGAAACAGATCCCCTTGAGGAAACTCCTCAGGTGAAAAACCCAGTTCAAAACGGCCCTTTTCTTTTTGCAGTCTCTACAAGTTTTCTGCAGTTTACCTCTGAGATACAGTCCTAAATTGTTGGTGCACCATCACCTCCTATTTTCTTTTTGAACCTGCTTCCTTTCTTTCTTCCTTTGCTGACTGTCCAAATCATTCATGTTTCTTCCTTGTGTTTCCTGCCACCTGTATCTTGCTAACTTCCCCTCTTCTTTCAAACTGCATTGCATGCCATATCTCCTTTTTCCATATCTACTATTTTCTCTTTCTACATCAGTCATATGTAATAGAATAATTTATTCATTATGTGATATTTCAGTATCATTTCTGCAATATGTACTTTGCACTGACTTCCACTACGGTATTAAGTGTGGAGCGTTTTCTCTTTACAGCTAATAAACAAAAAGAGCAGTAAAGCAAATTAATCAAAAGGAAACAGGTGTTGTTGTTGTTGTTGTTGTGAAGCAGTTAACCAGAGTGGCTGCCAGGTGGCTCTGAACTGTACTCCCTTTATGTCATAGTTATCAAAACCCTTCCACACCATCCACATCATCCAGAATTTGACCATTCTTGTTACTGGGAAGTAGCCATCAGGTAACAGCTGTGGTCTCCAGCACTGACACCATTCCAAAGGTCATCCTGTAGAGCCTGGAAGTTATAGAAAGGGACAAATTGGTTGCAGTTATGAAGAGTTAAGAAGGCTGTAGTGAACTGTCCTAAGAGCTTAACAATTTGTATGTAATTTCACCATGGGTGTTTTGTTTCCTGTTGTTCTCTTGACCAAATATTCCCATTAGGACTGCATTCAGTCAGGGTAACATAGCAAGTTTTTCCACAGAAATTATTCATTTTAAGTTATTTTATGAGCTGTTTAATGAGAAAAAAACCAAAACAGAATGGCTTTCCTGGAAAATGGAAAAGAATAATTCATTTTACAAGAATAATAGAAAAAGAGTAATAATACTGTAAGTAATGCTTTCTCTGAATTTTAGTGTTAGTTTCTGCTACATGGTATCATGATCTTAGATAGTGGGATGCCTTTGAAAAAAACCCTACACTAAGAGCAGTTCTTGCATACTTTTTGTTACAAATTTGGTCGCATAAATCCTTGGTTCCCAAAACATTAAGAAGTCTTTTCTTACATCTGTGCTTCTTTCATCGTGCAAATACCTTCCAACTGCTATAGTTACAGTTAATTCCTTCTGAATAATACTGATGTACTTAGAGAATAGGGGCATGATGCTCAAGGTAATAGGCTGTCCATATTTTGAGCCTCAAAAAATGATGAGAAATTATAGACTGTTTTTAAAATAAAGCTGTTGCTGCTAGCATAATTTCTGCATAGTGAATGTTATATCTTGTGGTATTGTGAATCTTTTTAAGGGCATAGGACTTGTGAAGTCACAGGACTTCATATATGATCTCTTAAATAAGTTGTGGATCCGTTATAGGTGAATGGTAAGGAGTGAGAAGTAGTGGAAATAGAATTGTCTGCAATTTGCTGCTGCAAAGATATATTTTGGTTCTGGTGCTTGTGAATAGTTACGTCCTTGTGACTCAGCACTGTGTTCACTGATTTCATGGCAGGGAACTGCTGCAAAAATTTAAGGAACATGTGTGAAATAGGTATATTTATCAGAAATAGGATGGCAATTTTTTTAAACTTACAACAAATGCAGGCTTTCCCTTGTTTTCAATCTACTGTAAAGCTTAATTATATGGAAGATTCATAGGTCACAGTTGAAATTCAAGAAGTATTTAGGAAAGGTTTGGTTTAATTAGGCAAAGGAGTTAAGTGATATATTTTACATGGTTATTATCTTTAAAAAAAAATTAGGACAATTTCAAATAATTCAGTTTCTTTTATCAAGATGGCCTTGATAAATAGTTTCAAAAGGATTAGTTACCTTTAGTTTTCATGAGGATTGTGCAAATCTCAAAACAAAAAACCTGGCCAAAAGAAGTGTGCATAACTGGATATGTATGATTTAGGCCTTCAGAAGATATGGGATAATTATTATTATTATTATTATTGTTGTTGTTGTTGTTGTTATTTAGAATTTTAACTGCTGTCACACAGAGCTGCAGGAAGATCAGATAGTGTTCCAAGGTGGAAGATTTCTTTATTAATTTTATTTATATCTCTCTATCATGCCAGTCTGTCATCTAATTAGCAAACTCCAACAATCTCTAGGAATGAAACTGGGAGAATTAACTGTCTCTCAAATTTGATTTTTTTAATGCCATCTAGTCAGACCTATCATGTGACAGGTTGTAAAGCACGTTTTCAAATATTTATGATATGTAACCAAATTTAACTTGTTGAAATGGAAAAAAAAAAGAGGGTCAATAAACAAACTGAATTTATAACCTTGCTATGTCAAAAAGATTATGGTAATGTTGAAGCAAAGCTGAGGTGAGATATTACAGAGGTGCCATGACAAACTTTGTAGGATCCATCTTGGGTATCTGAAACCAGATGACTAAACCCAAACTTCATATTATTAGCTTTCCCTTCAGGGATACTGTTTAAAGTAGACTATAGAACACTAAAGTGTTCTCTTAGTTAAAGGAGATCTCTACTGAATAATTTTTTTTTCTCCTGAAGCCAAAGGCTTCAGGAATAGTTGTGCTTTCTTTTCAAGCAGGTAATAGTACTAGCAGAACACTGCATTTTCAGTGAAAAAGAACCATTTCAAATTTTAATGCATTTATATGCATTTGAATTTGCATTTATAACATTTGTCTTTGTTAGAATGCAACATGGCATATGGATAAAGGAGTTTTATATTACAGAGAGAAGATAAGCAGTAACTGTTCACAGAGGTCAAATGTCATCTAAGAACTCTGATGAAATAGTATTTCATGTAGTTCCTTTATGTCTTGCTTCTTTCTTTCCTCTGTAATTATAAATACAGTACTGCACTGGATCCTGGTTTAAAATAATCCTTTAGAAAAGAAAAACAGTTATTCCATCTGGTATACTGCAAGAACTTTAGAAAAAGGGATGTAAATTGTGATGTGTCTCAAAAGCCCCCAGTGTAAATTACACATAAGAATATACACATGCAAATGCTAGCCTGTAGTAATGCAACTGCCTGGTATAGACTGTTCTGTACCAGCCAAACTCTGAGTATCTAACAAGCCACCTGCAGTTTTGTTATCTGAGTTCTCAGGAATTCATAAAGGTTGCAGAGACAACAACAGGATTAAAAATACGTCCAAGGAGTCTGAGAATCTAATGAAGAGCCTGAGAATCTAACTACCAAGAATGTAAACAATTGATGAGAGGGGCACAGCGCAATGATGGATGCTTGACCAATCGGACATTCTAGAGCAGATGCGCCCACCTCATGAATAGGTGACCTAGCCAATCTGAAGTTATGTACCCCATGTGGGCCTTAGACTTAGAATCTATAATTGTGCCTTATTCTAAACAATAAATCGGCTTCTGCAAAATCATATTGATTTGGTGTTTCAGTTGTCCTTTTTCCTGCCTGTTACCGACACTAGCCTGTATCCCAAACAACCTTATTCAGCACCCCAGATGTCAGCATGACAATGGTTAAAACTCATGTTAAACAAGGAACTTAATTTAAAAATATGATGTGCTGTAGATGAACTGCCCTGTTCCTGGAACTTTCCTCTGCTCTCTTGTTTGACTTCTCTTATGTAAAAAGACAAAGCAAAACCAAACCAACCAACCAACCAAAAAAAGAGAGAGAGAGAGAGAGAGAGAGAGAGAGGGAGAGAAAAGAGTATTAAATATATGTTCACTTGCTCACTCAAATGTGAATTACAGAAAAAGGAATGACCTTCCAAAGCATTAGGATTGTCAGATCTGTCCATGAGTATCATCCCCTCCAAAAACAGTATGAAAGAAGACAAAAGCTAAACCTGTTCAAAATTTTGTGTTTTGCCACCTGGCCCAGTAAGCCTGCTAGGCACTGGTGCTGACTTGCGGAGCTCAGTCTTCCTACAGGATCACCATACATCAAGGATCCTTTTAGCTTTCTGCTCTACCTGGGCAGACAGCAGAATTTCCATGCACTTACCCATGAGGCAGCAAGTGAGAATCCCTGGCTACATTTTTGCTGACTAGGTCAGGTTTTCATTTGACTTTTTTGTTGTAGTTGTAGTCTGCATTTCTAATAAGACAGAAAAAAGAATCGTGTCTTCTGACAGGGGGTGAGGAAGACAACAGAGGCAATTATGAATATGAACTGCTCAGTACAGGACAGAGCAATACTCACAAACATTCACACACAAGTGTAGCATTTCTTTTCACCTTTGGCTTTCCTCAATTTTTGCAAAGGATCTTTCCTGGAATTTCCATGACCCACTTACCCTCTACACTTGGACTGCCTGTCAGCTGCTGCTGCCTCTGTAGCACATTTAGGAGAGAAATTTGACACTTGAACTGGTAGCTATTCTTGCAGGCTGTTTGCTTTGTTCTTGGTCTAAAAGAACCACAAATTAAGACGGCTTTGCAGCATCTGGATAAACATTGCTTTTTGCCTCTATGGAACATCCATCTTTAGTGATACCACATTTATTCTCTGCTGAGCATGTTGCAAATTTTCATAGGTCAGGTGAGTAAGTAGATGACAGATTATACTTTCTGCCTTGGGTAAATTTTCTGCTTTCCTCATCTGTTTGTGGATTATTGTTTTATGCATTGAACCTGTCTATGTTTCCTATCTTACATGCCCTTTTTTAAATACAAATTAGTATCTTGAAACAAATCAGCAGGTGGGTGTTTCCTTAAAACAAATACTGAGTGTTTCTAACTTTTAAGATCTATTTCAAACCAATTACGGGACATGCATCATTGAGAAGAACAAACTAGAGTAGCAGTAAAATGTCATCTAGTACTCCCATGGTGGGTTTAAATTTGGTACCAATGAGAAAGGAATTAGGTACATCAATTGGATATTTCACTGAAAGAAGCATGGATACTCTATTAACTGTGTGTAACACCATATAGTGAGCAAATAATTTTGTTCCTCAAATCATTATAGGAAAAGAAAGATTTTATGGAGCTAAAAGAAAAACAAAATAAGGTATGTGTAGTCTGTGATTTATATTACACTTAGTACTCTAAAGAGAATGAAGCATTTGTTTAAGTGATAGAGAACTTAAAATATGAGGCAAACATCTTCTAAGCATGCTTTTCGTACCAAGCTGGTATGAACCACAAGTTTCAATAAAGCATTTCTACCCTCCTGACAGTATCCCATGAATCTATGGCCCTAGGCCTATTGCTAAGAGGAAATTATTAGAAGAGGGATGCTTCTAAAAATATTCTTATTCCTCATGTCTGGTACTTGCTTATATATCTATATATCTCCATAGTTTCTCTAAGTGCCCAGTCCTTATCTTAAAATTAGTGATACACACTACCTAAGCAAGAATTATAGACACTTAAACCCTCAGAAACCATGCTGTTATGGGAAACAGGGAACATTGTATGTGGGTAGATTCAGACTTAGAAGTCTGTGCAACATTTACCTGACTCCCAACTAACATTTCCAAGAGAACTGAGCTATAGCAAATTAACCATCTGATTTGACAAGCCTGATTCTGTATGTAATCTTTTGTGTTGGTTTCATCATTCCTGTTTTGGGTACCAAGTCTGGATTTCTGTAACCTCTTTTTCTGAAGTTCCCTCTTCTTCTTCTTCTTCTTCTTCCTCCCGTGAGCAATGTATATGGTACACTTCAGAGAATTTTGACAAAGAATGTTAAGTACATCAAGCAATTTCAAATAAAAAAGAATGCTGTTTAGTATTAATATATTTACTCTGTACCAGGTTCACGAAAATCCCAGGTCTATTCTGAATTATCCTTCTTATTTCACCCCTTTTTTAGGCAGCTATCAAAATCTTGCTGGTTTCTACAGTCAGGGTTTTTAAACATCTCTCAGGTTTCTCCCAAAGATTTCTATCTTGGTAGTAATCAGTCATTATTCCTCCCACAGAAGATTAGTATTTTTCTTTCACTTACATAGAAATCTAATAGTCATCCAATTTTATTTATCTTACTTGTTTGTAGATGTAAGATTTTGAATAAGCATCTTCAAATTCTGCTATCACTGGCACAATTGTCATCACATCATTCTTGAGTTTCTATTGCTAATACTAAAAATTTCCTTGGTACACCTACATTAAAAGTAAATAAAATAATATCATAATTGTATTAAATTATGAACATGCTGTGATATAGTACTTATAAAATATGCACCAAACTGAAACAAGAGTCAAAAGCCAAAATAAAATGACACAGGTAGAAATGCTGAGAAACAACAAAGCAACCAATATCCAGAAAGGAATCCAGGGAAACCACATGGATTGAAACAAAAGATCACAAACTGGGTGATGGAAGTCACGCTGTGCAGAACAAGCAAATAAAACCAGCATACAATAATGTACAGAAATGACTGAAACAGGGTATCAAACATAACAAAAGGATTAATGAGGCAGACAGAAAAATGGGCTCCTTAAGTACATAATAATAATGATGAAAGGGAAGGAGGAAATATGTTCAGTGTGTCTGAAGAAAATATGTTGTACAAAACCCATCATTCCACTGGTTTTGCTTTGATATGTATTTCGCACAAGAAGGGCTTTATCTAGGGATCTAATCCAAGGGATGAGGGTAAGAAAACAATGTCTTTGCACCCTACCAGATACCTTCCTGCAAGAGGAATCCAAGGGGAATATTGAACTCTGGTTTTGGAAATACCCACTTTGCAGAGGTGTAGAACTGTTGTATAGACACCTTATAAACTTTCCTATT